>JARSSU010033087.1:0-13780 GCA_029619165.1 Eurosta solidaginis
GGCCAGTCACTTAACTAACCCCCTTCCACCTGATGTTGTGTTTTGTTGCGGAATGCCGGTGGATTTCTTTGTAAAAAAATTCGGCAGAAGCGGCAAAAGACACTAGATGTAAGTCCTCATTTCATAATATGAAAGTTTTGTTTGTGTTCGTGACGAGTCCTTTGTGTTTTAAACCGAGACGGGAAGCCAGCCGCTGGCAGGAGAACCGAGAACCCTGGCCAGGAGCAAAAGTACCGGAAATGTGAATAATGTAGGAGAAATATTACCAGGGTAAGATTGAAGCGGGTAGCTTATAAAGAATATATAATTGAAAGTGCGAAACCAAATAGAAGTATAGGGAGAAGTTTTACATGAACGAAACAAATATATGAAGAAGCAAGGAAACGGATTTTTGGAAGAATAGAAACTAAGAGAAAGAATAGGAATTTTAGAAAAATAAAGAAAATGCGAGAAAAACAACGCACGTTGAAAAGAATACGTAAAAAGATCATTACAACCATAGTCACATTGAAGGGCGACAACATATTTTTGCAGAGCTATTATGGAAGTAAGGCAGCACTAGCTCTGTTACACGCAGGAGCCTGTGCGAGCTGTCTTGGGAAAGGCAGGATGAAATTCCTGGATTCCTTCCAGAAAGTGAGTTGTTCCTTATCGGTCAGAATGTTCGCACAGCCAATGGTGGTGAAACGGAGGTAGTGGCGTAATCACCTGCCAGTAAACGTGGGATGGCACAACGGAAAACTTCGAGTTTCGTTATAATACCAGAGTTGACCAAGAAGTTTATAGGAATCGATTGAATGTGGTAGGAGAGGAGTGAATGCAGAATGGTTGATAGGTCGGTTTCAGAGCTGTACCCGCCGAAGTGATCTCTCATTTGATGCAGTGCAACATGACCTTTCCACTGAGCAAAATTTCGTATTAGATAGGATATAAAAGCGCAATTCCCTCATTTGCGTATTAGGTTTAGGAAAAATAGATATTGAAGAGATACTATAGAAGGGTGAATGAGAACATACCAATAAAGCAAAGGCATTACCGATTTCGCCGGCAATCCAGAAGCTAATCTTCGTCGAGTTGGATAGGATGTTGTCTCTAGGTAATCAAAGGAAAGCAACCAGCAGCTGGAGCTAACCGGTTTCGCTCGTTGCAAAAGGCACTAAAATTGGTTATGCTTAGGACGCCACGAAGATAAACGAAGTCGCACGGTTAATGATGCATATCGACTCCCTTATATCGATGGTATACTCAGCAGGCTCCAGAATACACATTTCATTCAGCTATTTACTTGAAAGGTGCCTTCTGGCAAATACCATTGGAGCAAACATCTAGAAAGAAAACCGCGTTTACCGTTCCTGGCAGGCCTCTATATCATTTTGCTGTTATGCTTTGGTTTGTGTATCGCTGCTCAGCGTATGTGTCGGCTTATGGACAATGTCCTTCGGCCGCTTTACGTGATTATGTATTTGTATACTTAATGATCTGTTAGTTTGTTCTGTAGATTTGAGTCACATATGTCTTTATTGGAAAAGGTCGCCAAGTGTCTGTCCGCGACGCGAAATTAACTATTAATGTGGAGAAGAACAAGTTCTGCTTCAAAGACGTTCGGTATTTGGTGATCTGTAGTTGGTGGTGGTTGCATAAAAACAGACGCAAACAAATTGCTGCAGTAGAGATTTCCCACAGCCAAAGAGCCCGAAGCAGCTCCGACGCACAGTGGCGCACTTTTGAGTTTTTTCTTTGCAAAAATCATAACTTTTGAACCAATGAAGATATTTTAAAAATTTTAAATGCAAATGAAAGCTAGATTATTTATTTGTGTGAAAGCTCAGAATGTCACAGGGTGCTTCAAAAAAATTCGTCAAAGTCGAAAATTTTTAGAAAAATGCAAAAACAAAATGTTTTAGTAAAAAAATAAAAAAATGAAATGAATTTGTCTTATAATGACGTATTTAAGCATTAAATAAGATAAACTAATGATTTTGATAAGATAGCGTGGCACTGCCCACTTATGATAAAAAGTTGTATTTAAGTAGCCACGTAATCAATAACTACCAAAATCGATAGACGTATTGTTTCTTTATATGGCAATACTCTTAAAAAACTCAAATGTCCGTTTTTGGTGCCACAATAACAAGGTGCTTCAAAATCATCGTAAAATTTTACATGTTTTTTTTTAATTTACAAGCCAAATATGTATTTTATTAATAACTAAAAGTTATTGAAAGTGGTTCAATGAAATTTTATTTGAGCTAAAGATTAAACGCCAACGAATTTTGGAAAAGGGGAGTGGTACTGCTCATTTATGCTAAAAAGTTTGATCTTAGTAACCACTTTACCAATTTGTACCAAACTCGATAGACGTATCGATTTCTATAAAAATGTAATACTCGTTTGAAGGCGAAATGCTTAAGCTTTAAATTTGATAAATTTTAGAGAAATGCAATAACGAAAGTATATATTCATAAATTACTAAATTAATTAATTCTTTTATTTGAAATAAAAATTAACTTGTACATAGATATCTTATTTTTCAATAAAGTAACAAAATTGATTAGTAAATCTCTTTTTCATTGTTGTGATCATCGGTCTAAACACCCGCGCTGTTAGTTCTGCTTACTCCAAGCTGGAAAAAGAAGCGGTAAAGATGGGTTTGATGGTGAATGAGGACAAAACGAAGTACCTGCTGTCATCGAGCAAAGAGTCAGCGCATATGCGCCTTGGCAACCACGCTACTGTTGGCAGCCATAATTTCGAAATAGTAAAAGACTTCGTTTATTTGGGAACCAGCATCAACACTAGCAACAATATCAGCACTGAAATCCAGCGAAGAATCAATCTTGCCAATAAATGCTACTTTGGACTAGGTAGGCAATTGAAAAGTAAAGTCCTCTCTTGGCGAACGAAAATCATACTCTACAAGTCACTTATCGTACACGTCCTGCTATATGGGGCAGAAGCATGGACCATGACAACAGCAGATGAAGCGGCTTTGGGAGTGTTCGAGAGAAAAGTTCTTCGAAAGATTTATGGACCTCTACGCGTTCGGCGATGGGCGAGTACCGAAGAAGATTTAATGATGAGCTGTACGAGCTATACGCAGACATCAACATAGTCAGCGAATTAAAACGCAGCGGCTGCGCTGGCTAGGCCATGTTATGCGAATGAAAGATGATGCTCCGGCCAAGAAAGTGTTTCTATCGGAACCCGCCTATGGAAGCAGAGGTAGAGGGCGGCCCCACTCCGTTGGAAGGACCAGGTGGAAAACGATTTAAACTCCCTTGGTTGTGACCAATTGGCGCCGGTTGGCGGAGCGAAGGAGCGACTGGCGCGCCTTGTTGGACGGCCATAACCGTTTAGACGGTTAAGCGCCAATTAAGTAAGTAAGTAAGTAAGATAAGAAGTGAGAAACTTATTTTATCTTAACATAGTCATCGTCACTGGAACATATATCTAACAAAGCAACCATTTCTGAGCTATACGCATCTGTAAGATCTTTTTGTGTTCTTACATACCTCATAGATGATATGACTGGATCAGAAGAGATAGCTAACATGTTGAAAAGGTCCTCGTTTTGTCAAACTCGTGATACTTGGCAGGTGTTCATACATCTATATTTTTGTAGTCCTTGTTCTTAGATTCTGGTCTTCTTCTGACAATTCTCCTAATGGTAAGCACTGGTACTGTATTAAATCTTTTCCATGTGCTAAAATTTTATGTACCGTTAGTGTAAGTTTCTTCTCCGGATACTTTTGATGCAGCAACTCTGTACTTTAGATGCATATTCTCTAAATTTGGGTCCATAACTGGTTCATGGCAGTTTAAAATATTTAAAATTACTCCCAATCTTTTCACAATATCTCTATCAACTCCTGTTATGCGAGCAGTCACTTCATCGTTTTCAAAACATCTTCTTGAGGAGTTACCATCATTTGTATTTCCGTATCCATACTTTGGACAGTCAACTCTAAGGCCAATCTCTTTATAGAATGCATCCTGAATTATTTTTTTTCTCCTGTTTTGTTTCTCCTTACATGTTGTATTGTCGTCGAAAACTTCTCCTTGTTGTGGTAGTGTATAAGCCAGCTTCAAAACAAATTCCATACATCTTATCCTAGCATGCAAAGGAGATATTCCATACTCATAATTTAGTTCGTCAGTTATTGAATCATCAAGATTTTCAAAGTCTTTTGGCCTTCTTACAACTTGGACATTTCATTGTAGATGTCGTATTTGTTATTAAGTTCAAAACTTTTCCATCGACCATTGTTAGAAGAAAATCATGCTTTTTTGTAATGACATTCCCCTCTTCAGTTTCAATTATTGTTGGTTCTAATTTGGCAATTTGATTTTTTATATCACTCACTGTAGCCTTTATGAGTTCCGAAGATTCCTTCTCGTATTTAAAAATATCGGGCGGCACAATATAGTTGATGACGGACGTGGATTTTCCAATATTCTGAAGCTTCATCTTTTAGGCGTAATGGAAACAACAGAAGCCATAAACATATTACTCTCTGTAATTGTTTCATCGTCTACATATATTCTTTGTTTATATGGTAAAATATCGGCATTACGTTGCAATAATGACTTACGCAATATATTATATTTTTCTTCGTTAAAACCGAGATCTATAAACAGCGCCAAAGCTTCTTCGGGAGTGCATTTCCTAGGTAGCGCATTTGGTGGTGTGGGAATGCTGTTTTGATCCTCATCAGTCGCACTGGACTTGCTACCGCAACTGCTTCTGTTATATGAGACTCACGTTTCTTCGTCTTTTTATATTTAATAGCCAGTGCTTCTGAAAAATGAGTCCTGGCCATAGCTTTTGTGGTATCAAACAGCTTCCTTTTCCTTGTGTAGGTAGAACACTCTTCTATGGGTTTTGTTGATCCCCCTCTAGTTGGATTGGTTGACGTGCTAGGCGTTTCTTCGTCCAAAAAAGTTTTGTCAGCTAGCACTTTTCATGCTTACTTAGAAATTTTGAATTGTTACGATAGACGTCCTTCCATTTTCTTTCTATCATAATGTATTGTAAAGCAATTTTTCTTCCAGGCCTTCCTTTTCTTTAATGCTTGTTTCACTCGCTAATTCTTTCATAATAGCCTTAACGAAGTCCCGTCTTGACTTTGTAGATTTGCAAATAGTTTCGAGTTTTCTAGATACATATTAGAATTGGCTTCGAGTGTATATGACTAAATATTAAAACTGTGAACTATATTTAAAAATAGTATTCACTTTATTTAAGTAAACAGAATATGGTAGTTCTAACCTCCAAAAGACGAATGATAATGTGCATTGTATGATGGATAGCTTTATATACCTAATCAAATTATTTAAATAAATTTCAGGTATACAATTCGTAACTAAAAAAATGTATGTTGTTAACAAGTTCCAATAACAAAAACGACCTTACGGCCGTACTGAATTATATATACCTATTTATAAAAAGTGAAGTTGCAGCTGGACGCATTTAGGTAACTGAATATTCACAAATAACTACTGTTAATTTGAGGGAGCACATATTTAAACATTTTTTGTTTTTTCCATCAAAATTTTAAAAAGGGCCTAAAAATAGGCATTTCGAAAAATAGGTATATCCGCCAACTTTTACCAAAAAAAAACATTTTTTTTCAATCCTTAGTTAAATTATCTTTAAGTGCTATACAAGAAAACGACAACCGGTCGCCTATTTACTCACAAAACCATTCAAATACAACGAAAAAGAAGAAAAATGTCAAATTTTCCCAATGTTGAAAATGGTCAAATTGAGCAGCTCTCCCTGGTAAACTATAATTTTCTGTGAAAAAAAGTTGTATATTCTTGATCCTGAAAAATTCTCTATTAGAAACATCTATTAGATTTAGCGAATGCTTTCATGATTTTTCTGATTTTTGCCATGCTTTAACGGTAGAGGCGCCACTGTGCGACGGTTTTTGGGCATGTCAGGCTGGTACCGAAAATTCATTAAAAACTACGCGACTATTGCAGCGCCTCTGCACGACTGTCTCTCCAAAGAAAACATAAAGAAATTTATATGACGGACGAAGCGAGTGAGGCTTTTAAAGAGCATACCAGTTTTGACAAACCGGACTTCCGCAGACGTTTCTATATACAGTGTGACGCTTCGACTGAAGGGGTGGGTGGAGTTTTGTTCCAATTGGACGAGGACAGAAACGAGCGACCAATAGCTTATATGTCAGCAAAATCAAAGAAAGAACAACGAAATTACAGTGTAACAGCGTCAAGCGATTTCGCCCTTATGTTGAAGGTTTGCCTTTTACCATCATCACCGATCACGCTAGCTTAAAATGGTTGATGGGCAAAAAAGGTCTTAGCGGTAGACTAGCCAGGTGGAGTCCAAAATTACAGGCTTTCGATTTCAATATCAAACATCGCAAGGGATCGCAAAATTATGTTCCAGATACGCTGTCCAGGATGGATATGGAAGAGCTGATGCATGTAAGCAGGGTATTAGATGTTAGCTTAGTAAATTTGTGTTCCTTAAACCCATTCACCGTGCCACTGCTATCAAGGTAGTGCAGTATCTTGAAAGGGAGGTTTTCCATATATTCGGAGTACCCGAATTTGTACACTCCAATAAAGGGAAAAAATTTGTGTCCGAGCTCTTCACCACTTCCTTGAAAAATTCGGCACAAAGCACATACGTACCGCGTTCAACGCCCCTCAAGCGAATGCAGCGGAACGCTTGAACGGTCTGTGCTACAAATGATTACGACGTTCTTCGCAGAATATGGCCGCTAAAGGACATAAATGTGATGTAAAAATAGGACCAGACAGAAATCAACTTATAAGAAATAAGGTGTTTAATGAACTAAAGAGAGCACACCAGGTCGGAGAAAACGTCTACAACACTCGTGCGAAAGATGTTAAATTCAATGTCGGACAAGTGGTATACCGACGCAACTTCAAACAGAGCTTTCAAGCTGATAACTATAACGCTAAGTTAGCGCCAAAGCACGTACAGTGCGTCGTCCTGCAAATAATCGGAAATTCGTTGTACGAATTAGGAGACAGCTCTGAAAGGAAGTTGGTATAGCATGCAAAGGATATATTTATAGCTTAGAATCTTTTTTTTAGAACGTTTTTAGTAATTGTCTGGCCTGTTGCAAATGGACCATTTGTATACATGATATTACACTTGGCTACTATTACTAGTTTATTATTGGTGAATTGGCATGTTAAATTTGTTTAACAGTTTGATTACTTGTGGGTGTCGTTTGTTGTTGCTATATAGGTGTGTGTTTTGTATTAGAGCAAACCCGAGGATAGCCTAAGAAACGAATACCAAAAGTGAGAATCAGTCAGAGAATAGACTAAACAAATTATCCAGATTTTTTTATGATGCCCGGCTTGGGGTCGTGGGACGAAGCCACACGTTGGGCAAGGTATTTTCAATTAAGAGGCTGCTAATCTTTTTCGCAAACGCTCCATGGGACGAACACCATCGGCGGTTGCGAGCCTGTAACCGCAGCCCTTTTCTTTTCTGCTTTTTGTTACATAGTGTACTTGAGTATGTAGCCCATCAAAGGATGACACAAATATCTACAGATATCTGTATTGCCAGAAAAGAGTGTGAATGTGTGAGTGAAGTTCGACCCAATTCGTACCAAATTACCCGAGTTGGTTATACCAAATACTCGGTGATGATCGCGGGCAAGCTGACGGTCGCTAGTTGGGTCGCTTGCAGTCTGCGAAAGCAGAAAAATTCAGTTGAAAAATTATTGCAAGTGAGTGAGGTGATAACCAAGTCGATTTATTTAAAGTGCAGCTTTATATAAAAGAGAGTGCGAAGTTCGCCAAAGTAATTATAATTTTATTAATATACAATTTAATTAGAACTATACGCGCCGGGTGTAAACCGACTAAACGTCACAAATCCAAGAATCTAAGTTCAAAGAAATAGAAAATCTAGTTCCCGCCATAACTGAGGTAAGTCGGCGCTTTTATTATATCCATAAAGCCCTTAAAATATATGTATGGGAGTATGTATGCTTAATAAGCATTGCTTAAAGCTATATATATACTCATGCACATACTTGGGCATAACAAATTACTTATAAATTAAATAAGATGTAGAAAGAAAAAAAGGTTGTAAAAGAATATTTTTGAGCGTACGCAGGCAGTAGTGTGCATGGGTGTATACATATGCGCATACCCAAGAAGTTATTCTGTCCCATAAGTACATGTGGGTATACAATTCTGCTGGGTATGCCTATATGCCTACAGATATATTCATATCCCTGTGCAACGATGTACATACAAAATGCTACATATACATATGTATGCATTTATATTAGATTTAAAAAAAAATATTGAAAATTTTAATTTATTTGGGCTTTTTCACCTTATATACCCATGTGTAATATATATATGCATGAAGGTATATATGTGTATAAAAAGAAAAAAATATGTTCAATATACAAAAAAAATATATATGTATATAATTATATACATATACATATATGTGTTCTAATGCCCAAATTCTATTTCCAGGTCTTCGCCCACGGAATCCTCCATACGAAGGCCTCAAAAATTCACATAATTTACCGCTTCACCCAGCACTGTATACATATTGTTACGAATATTAGCAAAACTAAGGGGTGCTGCCATCTAAGCCGTGCTAAGCAGCGCCTTGCATGCACATCCATAAATCAATCATTATGTATCTACATAAACGAATCAATCATTAGGTCTACACATATGTAGGTACACGCAGCTGAGAGCAACGCACAAGCACATGCAGATATATTATCTGAAATGCTCCTAAAGGTATGAAATTGTGATTGTGGAAGTGTCGCTCACACACACAAGCGCATGGGGTATGAGAGAATCTATAAAAATTATACATCTGTAGTTATAGCTAAGAAATTTGTAACTAACTAGTAAGTTCTGGAATTAGAAAAAACCTAGAAATGTGCAACGAGGAGGTGGGACAGTATAAAAGGGCAACAACAGTGGAGGCGAGAGATCAGTTTCATTTAAGCTATCAATCAGTTTGATTAATTAAGCATATATAATTTGTGAAGTACCTTAATAACGGCCATTTTTCCATTATTCAATATTGGAGTTATTTATTCAACAGTTTAGTGATTCGAACCTTAGTAGAAGATTGCAAATAAGGGAAATTGCAAGTAAATTCGTTACAATATGTATATACATTTTGGTGATTAAGAAGCAACGGCGAAAAATGTTTACAACGGTCCCACCCCTAACCACATATAATGAAACATCTCGACTATCGGCTAATTGGAGGTAGGTCAAACGTCCTACCAAGTCCAGTTGCAGCTTTTGCACACACCAATTAGAAAAGTATACACAAGTATTACTACAAAGGAAATTTGCTCGCCGCAACTAAAAGCAGAACGATCAAGCGAAGGGAGAGCGAGATCGACGTCATTGTGCAGTTGGCCCTCACGCATCATCGCAAACATCGCAGCGCACCAATTTCAAAGATTATCGAAAATAAAGATGTTGCAGGGACGAAAAATCGTGTGAAGCAAGCTTCACAAAACTTCTAGTAGGTCACATTCACCACTTACGACAGCAGAACTTGTTAACTACCACTGTTTGTAATGGTTATTAATAATTATTTGTACACTTTTTATTCAGGTAATGTGTTCAGAATTTTACTTTTACCCTCTAAAACTCCAATCAGTGTATTTCTGTGCTTAAATTATGTTAAAAATTGTGTTAAAGTTTTTGCTGTGGTGAAAGTGACCTACTAGAATTTTGTGAAGCTCCGCTGCTTTCCACCGAAGTTTGCGCCTGCAACATCTTTATTTTCGATAATCTTTGCCAATAGTACCGTGAGAAGAACGTCGCAGTAAAGAGCAGCAACAGCATTAGCAAGAGGATAGGGCAGCAGACTTCTTATTTTTTTATTTTCTTTATAATTCTTGCCTCTAGATTTTTTTTTGTTTGCGAGTTTTAACACAACTTAGGCAACATCGAGTCGATTATAGCTTTTATACTCACCTGTTAAATCGTTATATAGGCTTAAGAATATGCAAATGCACATTATACTTTTTTTCTTCTTTTGAATAACGACATTTTCGTTATCGTGGCATCAAAATAGTAGTTTGTTTTTGTTGATAACCTTTTGCATGCTAGATGTGAAACATTTACCCTTATTACAATTTTGCTTTTATTTTAATTTCAGTTCTTCAAATTCGGAATTTATGATTTTTAAGGAAATCGCATTCCTCGGTTACGTTGCCATGGTAACGAGGGTTGCTTTATTAATATTTTTTTTTATTCACACCAACAAAGGTTCAGGTTTCCCTTTTTTTACGTGCACCTGAGTATAAATTTAAATATTAAAATTATTCTCCTAAGCGCGTCTCTTTCTTCGCAATTGGTACCAGCTGCTGAAAGAACAAGGTAATTGAGACAGTTTTTTTGTAACTTCTTTGATCTATTTGCATACACATTTAATTACATACATTTTTGTATAAGTTAATTTAGACTGCACTAAATTGTTTAAAAAAATTTTTTTCTACGGCAAGAAGCCGTATGTTTTTTATTTAATGTCAAAAATAGAACTGAATTACAATTTGGAAATATGCTTAATTATATACCCTGATCTTCGCTGTCGCGTCACTGCTTGGTTAATATTCGTTGTTGCGCCGCAGCTCAGAAAATATGGCCTTGATTCAAGATATCTGGTGTCCAGACATGCAGTCAGCAGTTTTGGCGATTGCGCGTTAAGGCATCTTGTGTAGACATGCCGTCAGCACTTTTAGCGATTGCGCGTTTAGAATTGCAATATTTGCATCAGGATACTTTGTATCAGCGTGAGAGAATGAATTTCTGGTTCTTAAATGTTTGCTATGTTAACTCCTCCCTCCTTAAAAACGCTTGTCCCCAAGCGTCTGAAAAATTTGAAACGCTCTTGTTGAGGGTGTGGGAACTTCTGACATAGCCTCTTCTTCTTGATTTGCCTGTCCAGTAGTTTCCGATGGCTGTTTTAACGGCTTACTTGTTTTGTGCCTTTTATAGCAATATTTGCCAAAACTAGCCATCAAGACAATAATTAATATAAGGGTAAGCCCTGAAGAAAATCAGTTTATTACTCTTTCTGTTTGGAGTGACTGGATTTCAATCGTATTGTTTATGTGTAGCTCACTGAGCGCTTCTAATGACAGAAGTTTAGTCAGGCTCTCTTCTATTGGATTTGGTTGTGCTATCGCTGGCAATATCCTTACAGGGCGTGCTTCGAAATTCCTATATGTTCTCCCATTGACTACAATTGTCTCATTTTTAAATTTACGATGTAGGTCCCATTCATGTATCTCACGTGACTGCTTGTGGTAATATTGCCGTTGTAGTTGTTTAGGAAAAGCATTCCGGGCGCAGCAAGCTCGTCCTTTGGGATGTGGTGGCAGTTGATGAAGTGACACGAAGAGTTGAGGCTTTTTATTAACTTAGGTATACAAGAATCATTACTTAAATCTATTAACTCATTTTGCTTACATATGCTTATTTTTTATACTTTCTACAATCATTTGTTATGCCGAATATAGGGTCTTTATTTTTTATGACATTATTATATTTTAGGTCAATTATAATATTATTCCTTATAACAGCTTTAATTATTAAATTTTCATATATATCCATGGTGGTTAACGGTATTTTAACAATATATAAAATTGATGAAATATTTCTAAGTATACTTACTTCAGCTAGTTCTAATGCCTCCTCGGCAGTATCAAATGGCATATGTTTTTTATTCATTTCTCCTATAGCTAAACCAATTTCCAATTTATTTAATATTATTGGGCTTACAATTCCAATTCTTGCCCATTGTATGGCGTACTTAACATTTACGATTTCTTCTTTGATTAATCTTAGCTTATTTTGGAGGCTTACTGCTACCTCATTTGTTATGACATTTTTTTTTATAGCATTTAACAAACTATTAGTAATTTCAGTAATTTTATTTACTTGGTGTTTCAACACATTTTTTATAATAATTTGTTTATTATTGTTTATAATCAATTTTCCCAAGTTAGAATTTATAATATTGAGGTCATCATGGTCGGGGCTTCCCGCTATGTACTTCCAAGCGGTACCGAGAAAATCTAGGGATCTTCGGGTTTTAGTATCTCGGATGGGTTCAATGAGTTCCAACATCTCAATAGCTTGTTGGGCCTCATGCTGCAGGGTAGGATATAAAGGATTCGATGGTGGTAAATTTTTTCCTATGGTCACCGTTATATTTTCCAAAAGGTTTCTGTATGTTTGGGTGTTAATAATGTGGATGAAGTTGAGGGTGCCATCTTTGATTTTGAGAGGCCGTTATCTATAGTTATTACTTAATTTGTGAAGTACCTTAATAACGGCCGTTTTTCCATTATTCAATATTGGAGTTATTTATTCAACAGTTTAGTGATTCGAACCTTAGTAGAAGATTGCAAATAAGGGAAATTGCAAGTAAATTCGTTACAATATGTATATACATTTTGGTGATTAAGAAGCAACGGCGAAAAATGTTTACAACGGTCCCACCCCTAACCACATATAATGAAACATCTCGACTATCGGCTAATTGGAGGTAGGTCAACGTCCTACCAAGTCCAGTTGCAGCTTTTACACACACCAATTAGAAAGTATACACAAGTATTACTACAAAGGAAATTTGCTCGCCGCAACAAAAAGCAGAACGATCAAGCGAAGGGAGAGCGAGATCGACGTCATTGTGCAGTTGGCCCTCACGCATCATCGCAAACATCGCAGCGCACCAATTTCAAGATTATCGAAAATAAAGATGTTGCAGGGACGAAAAATCGTGTGAAGCAAGCTTCACAAAACTTCTAGTAGGTCACATTCACCACTTACGACAGCAGAACTTGTTAACTACCACTGTTTGTAATTGTTATTTAATAATTATTTTACACTTTTTATTCAGGTAATGTGTTCAGAATTTTAACTTTTACCCTCTAAAACTCCAATCAGTGTATTTCTGTGCTTAAATTATGTTAAAAATTGTGTTAAAGTTTTTGCTGTGGTGAAAGTGACCTACTAGAATTTTGTGAAGCTCCGCTGCTTTCCACCGAAGTTTGCGCCTGCAACATCTTTATTTTCGATAATCTTTGCCAATAGTACCATGAGAAGAACGTCGCAGTAAAGAGCAGCAACAGCATTAGCAAGAGGATAGGGCAGCAGACTTCTTATTTTTTTTATTTTCTTTATAATTCTTGCCTCTAGATTTTTTTTTGTTTGCGAGTTTTAACACAACTTAGGCAACATCGAGTCGATTATAGCTTTTATACTCACCTGTTAAATCGTTATATAGGCTTAAGAATATGCAAATGCACATTATATACTTTTTTTCTTCTCTTTGAATAACGACATTTTCGTTATCGTGGCATCAAAATAGTAGTTTGTTTTTGTTGATAACCTTTTGCATGCTAGATGTGAAACATTTACCCTTATTACAATTTTGCTTTTATTTTAATTTCAGTTCTTCAAATTCGGAATTTATGATTTTTAAGGAAATCGCATTCCTCGGTACGTTGCCATGGTAACGAGGGTTGCTTTATTAATATTTTTTTTTATTTACACCACAAAGGTTCAGGTTTCCCTTTTTTTACGTGCACCTGAGTATAAATTTAAATATTAAAATTATTCTCCTAAGCGCGTCTCTTTCTTCGCAATTGGTACCAGCTGCTGAAAGAACAAGGTAATTGAGACAGTTTTTTTGTAACTTCTTTGATCTATTTGCATACACATTTAATTACATACATTTTTGTATAAGTTA
>JARSSU010033088.1:0-11721 GCA_029619165.1 Eurosta solidaginis
GCAAAGTTAATGTACTCTGTGAGCTCTCTGCTCAGCTGAGTATATAAAATGTACTGCACAACTACTTCGAAAACAGTTCCGAGATTATCCTGAAAATAATCCAAAGATTCAACAATTTATCCGAAGACGCGTCCCAAATAATATGAAGATGATACCGAAATGATTTAATGATAGATCTGATTTGATCCACTGAATAAGAGCTCCGAAATCATTCCACAAAAAAGTTCGTTAATTATTCGAAACAGTCCCTAAATTAACTAAAAATAGTCGCTAATACTCGCGAAAAGAATAACGATACAGATGGGAAGTTATTTCGAAACAGTCTAGAAATATCCCCAAAATAACGGCACCCCGATATCATCCGGAATTTATTCCGAAGACAGTCCGAAATATCCTCAAATAGTCGCTAAAGAGTCCGAAAATTAATACCGATATAATCCGAAACAGTTCCAAGATTATGCTGTTTTTGTCTCAAAATAGCTCCTTAACAAGTCGCGAAAAATTCTGAAAATTATACTTTAAATTATTCGCGAAATAATTTCGAAAATAATACGGTATCATCCGGAAAATTATTCTGAGCAATTCCTAAATTATTATAGTTTATCTCTAAATAGTACCGAGACAAGCATTTCTGTAATTATCCCTTAAAGGATACCGAAATCATCGCCAAGTAAGCCCGAAATGATTCAAAGTTAATTCCAAAATTGTGTCGAAAACTAAACGAAATAACGCCGGATCAGTTCCTATTAATAATCATAAAGAATATAGCCCTGAAATTATACCGAATAGTTCCAATATGATCCTTAAAAAATTTTTGAAATGACCCCTAATGATAGCAAGTAGTCTCGAAATGATTCAAAAATGCATCCGAAATCAGCTCTGAATGATCCTTCCGGTCGGAGTTGGGTAGCTTTTCTCACGTCCGTCATATAACCCATATACAGAATATTATTTCGCTAAGTCAAAGCGACTCAGACATAACTTTACATTTTCAGTATTGATAGTATTAACATAAGAGATTTTATACCAAACATTGTAACATGTTATGGGACGCAAACTATTTTCTAAAGAAGGCATGGTATTCCTGACTTTTCAAAAAGTATCATACACACAACTATCACCGACAGACACTACATATATATTTTATTATGTGAACCAAAGTGTGAGGGTATACGAAACAGAAGCCATTCTATTTTTTCTGTGCTCATGCTCTGCGCTCGCCAAAGCTATCAGATCTAGCAGCAGCAAGAAGCAAGGTCCTAGAAAGCTTTAGTAGTTGCCAAAAAGACGGAGTTTTTTATGATATAGGTTCTGGATTAGTTCGGTTTTTTAATTGGGCTATTGAGCATACTTCATTCAGCCTACGTGAGGTTATCAGGAATCGACCAATTCAATTAACTCATCCTAACCTATGTTTTTCACTGTGACCAAATGAAGCTATCCTAGAAATTACATTAAGACCAGTCAAAAACTTCCGACAGCTTGAAAGGGGATACATAATATTTGACGTAACGCGTGGCACTGCCAATTTTTCAAAATTGTACCCAGATTGATATATATCGAACACAGTAACCAAAATGTCATTAATCTGCGCCAAACAGATTCCGAGTTATGATGAATTTTAATTTGACCTTGTCTGATGGTAGTGCGCAGTTCTCTTTTCCAAAGCAGTTATAGCCTCTTACATGTGATCTGTGCTACATAAAGTTATCCTGCGGGTTTATAACTATCCGTTGAATATCATGAAATATCAACTCAACCAAACCAAACATGAAATGAAACAAGTAAGGAAGGCTAAGTTCGGGTGTAACCGAACATTACATACTCAGCAGCCAAATTACGGCTTGCAAACTTTTGAATTACCTTCTTTTAAAAGTGGGCGGTGCCACGCTCATTGTCCAAAATTTTACTAGTTTTCTATTCTGCGTCATAGGTCAACGCACCTGACCAGTTCATCACTTTATCCGTCTTTGGTAATGAATTATCGCACTTTTTCAGTTTTCGAAATTTTCGATATCGAAAAAAGTGGGCGTGGTTACAATGCCGATTTCTTTTTTTGCCCTTTTGATATATAGAAGTCTATATCTAAGTCTCGATAGTGTTATGCCGTTACGGGTATTCCTGGTCTATTGCGATAAATTAATACTGTGAACTCTGTTCAGCGGAGTTATAAAAATTAGTAGTGGATGGAGTACAGCGATCATCTATCATCGAAATTTTGGCGGATGCTGCTCGAACTCAATGGAAATACTATTGCGGTCTAAACACATGGCAGAACAATTGCATTTCGTGAATATAGTGTGTCACGCCTACAAGCCTTCTCTAAGAGCACTTCAACAAATTTACAAGTATAAGTGTTATGTAGTCCATAAAGTAACCTATGAAAGGAGAGACGGACGTCGTCGTTTGTGCGTATATATTTTAGGTTGTTCGTAGGCGTCTCACCGATATATAATAATTAGTGCGTGACATCGAGTGCTTTATCGTCGGAATGCTCAACAACATATAAGCTGAACTTTATTACGGTAATATCATGAGTACAGAGAGCTTAAAAGTATATAGACTTAAAATGTGACTAGCTTAAACGTTACGATAAGTACGATAAGTAGAATAAGAAGGACGTTAGTATAGTAAAGTAAGAGTATGTACGAATTTCATGGAAATTCCGCTTATTTGCAACCTTCTACTAACGTCGTATCCGCTAAACTGTTGAATAAATAACTCCAATATTCAATAATGCGAAACGGTCTTTATTAGAGTACTTCACAGTAACACTATACTTCGCAACCATAGCGTGCTTAAATCAAACTGAATATACTTACTCAGCTTTATCTCTTTTATACTATGTGATGTCTCGTTCGCATACTTCTAGGCGTTTCTTCTTCTAGAATTTATACTTGTGTTACCAGCTATAAACTACAGATGCACGTTATAGCTCTCATATGCGCGTGTATATGTGAGTGATACTTCTACAGATGATTGCATACTTTGTGAGTATCTCAGATATGCATGTGTTTGTGCATATCTCTCCGCTTCTTGTATGTACATATGTGTAGAATAATGATTGAGTTGTTTATGTAGATACAAGAGACTGCTTAGTATTGTCTTGGAGATGATAGTATGCCTTAGTGTTGCTAATCTTCGTCACAGTATGTAGTTTCTAAAAGTATAACTAAAGGAAGCTTAACTAAGAGATAGTTACTATGTAAACTATATGCAAGCATGCACAACGTTCATGATCGCTTCGAAGTTTGTTTACGAGACTTCAATCTTGGAGGCTATTTAAGAAAACTATTAAAACCATTATGAGTTAAGGCGCTCGTCAACGATGGCGAAGAGACGCTTCCTTCTAGTCATTTACTCATATACACTGCATTCTAATAGCTATGCGCTTAATATTACTACATATATATGCCTATGTACATCGCTATGCCTTCTGATATAAATTTGTCCATTTCTCGCTTTCGCCTCTATCTAGGTCTCGTTAGGATTAAGCAATGCCACTTTTAATTTCAAGCTCTATTATAGAAAATCTATATAGGACACATTATGAGAAAACGCCATAGTTTATAAATGTACACACATATACACACACCTACATATGCATATTTGCATATTTTGACAGCAATAAGATATTGCTGCATTTTTGCAATACTTACTGGTTGGAGTTGTCATATACCAGCTGCAATAGTGGACTGGGTGTAGTGGTATGCGGTGATTAGCCGTTAGTATTGTTCTGACATTCGGTGAAGACATCTGTTCTTGATAGTCTGAGGGAACACAGCGAAGTATAACTTTTGCTCCTACTTAAGTTGAGTATCTTAAGCAAGGAGTGAAGCGTACTTCGGGATTATGATACCTGCAAACATTGTTACGTCCCAGTGCCACACCTAACGACATGTATTATTAAGGCGGTAATTCGAGCGATTCTAACATCCCTGTTGTGATAAAAAGCGTTCGAACAAATAAAATATTAGGGAAGTTGGCCGTGTACGATCAAGGAGCGATTAGATCTTGATACTCTAAAAATTGAAATTTGTTGCCTTATCGTCATACGCAATGAGAGACACAGTGTCGATGGAATGCGAACACTCTCGATAGAGTATGTTCTTTTTTCAAGCAAACGGCATCAAAAAATGCTTTAGGTTTCAGAGTTGGGCTCCTAGAGAGTACGTGCTACGCGAAGTTCGTATCGTACTCACTGTATTGACTTCTGAATCAACAAAAAAAGTCTATGACAGTCTGATAAACACTAGGGATCTTTTTCTCACAGCACGGAAAGATGGAAGGCTTATCTCAGCTCTACGAACGGATCGCGTGTTTCGTGAGAGCTCTAGTCTATGTATTCATGTTAATGGGCGCTCTCAGCGAGTGTGTTTTAATACAAAACGTTCGTTATTCGGGAGGCATATGCAGCTTACATCTAGCGACGGATCGTTTAGTGGAGGCTCGAGTATTTGTATTCTTGCTCAGCAGCCTCGGCGAGTGTGGTTTATTACAAAGATGTGCGTTATTCAGGAGGCATATGAAGCTTACGGATATAGTACCGAATAGAGGGTAGATAGAGGCTATTGAGCTTCGGGTCGGCGGCGATTCCATTAAAAAAAAAAGGGTTTCGTTGGGACCCTTTGGGGGCTGGCCTGAGTAGCTCTAATCTGGCGAGTAGAAAAGATTTCGCTGAAGTAAATAATTCAATATGGATTTATTATGAGGTCATTTAAATTGAGTTACGGATGCGAGTGCAGGTATGGAATAGTTCCACAAAACTATACATGTCCAGTTTATCTGTGTGATACCCGAACTCAAACTGCTGTCTGTAATATGATACATTTCAAAGTAAAAAAATAACAGTGAAATCAAGGAGTATTTCCTTTGTAGTAAAAACACAAACAGCTGCGTCGGTCTTCTGGTTTCGAACGCCGTAATAAACGAACCGCCTAATCGAAATGTATTAATCCTTCAATCAGATTCCCAAAGTGTCAATTACTGGATTTGTTATCGAAAGTTTAGCTGTTATTGAAAAAGACCGTTGCAACGCACTATCGGTTTTTTATAGAAGTTTGTATCGATAACCATACAGTTTTTTATAGAAGGTTTGGTTAGAGAATAACCACCGTCCTCTTGACTAGAAGCTTTCAGACCTCGCTTAATTGCTGCTCGAGATCTGGCAACTCTGAACCGTCCCCTAATAGCTGGAGCCTCGACGTGGCGAGCGCAGGACATGAAAACACGGAAATGTACAACCGTTTCTTCCTGCAGCTGCTATTACTGACGCGACCTAACTTAGAAGCATGTGACGCCAGAAGCAGTGTCAGTTAGTGTGCCCATGCTCAGCTTAAGTCTTCTCTCTTCAAAGATATGAATCACTTTGTGAGTCTGATATCGTAGGCTTGCACATGATCTTAGACAGTTTTGCGCGCGCGTTTCTGTCCACGCTTTTCTGGCTTGATGAATCAACCTATCTCTTTAGTTTCTACCAAACGCTCAAAGACGCGGCCCGGTAACTGGTCGCCTGTAGGAGCATAACAAAGCCGATACAAAATTATAACTCGTCGCGATGATCGTTTTGAAGCGTCCATATAACGTTTTTTGACTCAATTATAACATGCTATAGCTTTGTTGAAACGTACAGTGGGTATAAAAACATAATTTTCAAGCGAACTTGAATTTCCTTATATGTTTTTCTAGGAATTCTATATTGTAACACAAATAGCAGGGCATGTTTGGTGTATTTGTGGTGATATATAACAAAATAGAAGTATCAAATATTTTAAAGAGGGAATTTTATATGAACAGTTACATATGTTTAAATGTACATATATCAATTTTATACATAGGAAAGTGTGGCAAATATAGCAAAAGTCAAGAGAGAAATGTTTTGTGTGGTAGACATTTTATGGGTGAAGCTGTTGGTTTTGTTTTTGTGCCTTTCTAATTGGTGTGTATTGTACTTGTAACTGTGTGTGTGTTATTTCGGTTTGTTTTGCTTTTTTTTTTATGCTGATGTGCATTGTAAGTATTCAGCTCAATAACATATTACAATAACAACAACTGATGACAATATTGACAAGCTCATCCATCAACAATCAGTGAGGTGAAAGATAAAAAACAAAAACACAAATGTTGAAAAAGTTTGAATGACGGCAACAGCTGAAACAACAATACGGAAAAATAACAACAAAAAAATGTATTAAAATAAAAATTGTTAAAAGGCAAAATAAGAAACTACGTATGTATGTTGAATGTGTTTGTGTATGTGTATGTGGCTATAGCATTGCCGAAATTTCGATACGTAATACTGGATTCGTGCAAGATATCCAAGGCTTAGGATGAGAATTTATATAAGGGTACGCATCAAATAATTTAACTCATTTAAAAAGCGATATGGATAATAATGACTTGAGTCTAGGGCATGACAATTTCAGTCCTTCTTTTTTAGATTTCATATGCGGATTAATGCGACTTATTTGATTTGTTTATGTCAAAGAATCCTTGGGTGTTAAAGGAAGTGAATTAAGTTATATTTTGTATGGAAGGAGGCGTGTCACATTGTAGTTTACTCAACTGATTCAGTGATTTTGAAATATTTGCAGAGCTTGCTGTATTATGTGGTGATGCTCGGTCCAATATGAAGTAACTCATAGCAGTTCTTTGAACCTGAAAGTCTTTCTAGATTTTTTTTATCGAAAAAAATTTTTTTTGTTGTAAAGTATCACTGTGCTTTTTGTTGTTGTGACGATTTAAAGACACTTTCTAGAAGTTAAGAAATGTTACGATGTGTTTGTCCTTACAGATTCAGTGTGTTCCGATAAATAACACCATTAAGTCAAGCTTCTACCATCTCGGGAATTATAATTAAATCTTCCGCACGAGTATTTTTTCTCTATTGTACGCCACCGGCGCCCACAAGGCGATAACTTGCAGAAAATGTCTAGACTTGTAACTTTGTCTACTGAATTGCTTCAATCAATGATGACTTGCTTGTTAACATTGCACTGTGCTTTCCTACACAGAGGTATCTGCTAAGATGGTGATGCTCGGGCGCCACAAGACAAATAACACGTAGCAGTTCTGTTGGACCTGCAGTTGGTCTTCTACACATTCTTTGGTCAACCAGAAATTAACTGCTTGTCAGATGTTAACATATGCTCGAGCGCCGCAATAGAGAACTTGTGTTTAGTTCTAATAGGCCTGCAATTACTTTAGTCAGCCAGAATTACCTGTTCAATAATTTCTTGTGCTCTTGGTTATTGTCCGGGTGCTAGTTTGATAGACCTTGCTTATTCAACCGAAATTTTCCTGTGCCGTGTGCTTTTCAACACTTAACGTTTGCTGCTCGCCATATTGGTATTGCTCGGGCGCCACGAGCAGGCGCGAGCTGGTGCAACTTCGTCTTCTACACTTTCCTTAGTCAACCATAAATTTGGTGCTTAACATTTCATGGTACTCTCAAATCCTGGACATTTTTCTTGTAATAGTGATGAGTCTTTCAAACTTTGGATGATGCTCGGGCGCCAAATGGGCACAACTGAAGGCATTTTAAAAGAACTTCGTCTTTTTCATTTTATAACTGCAACAAAAATAATTGGAGACCAAACATTTTCTTGTCTTACTCAGCTATGAGTATTTGCTTTGTGCTGTCGTGATGATTGTTGGTCTCCAGAAGACTATAACTCTTAGTAGATCTGCAATTTTGTCTCTTGAATTTTCTTTATTCGCTAAATCAAGGAGGCATATTCTAAAATTGGCCTGCCGATCTACTCGTATGTTCCGAAAACCATCTATTTGTATTTTTTTAGACTACTTTAAACAAGCGAAGGAGGACTTCATAAGTGTTTCGCACTTTAGCACCAATTGCAACCTTGATTTCTTTTATGATATATAGTCGATACTCACACTTTCATTACAAACATTCACGTTGTAAAGAGAGTGATGGTCTAGTCGGTGATAATTCAATTGTAAAGAAAAGAAGTGGAAGAGGCCATCAATTCTGGTACTGGCTACTAGTGTCAAGCTGTTTCCGGCAGCCCTTGATATATAAAATGCGACGAGGATCATTCTTTTGCTGCGTTCATTCTCTTGAGTCATTCTTGGTCTAATACGTCCAACTTAGGTAGATTGGTACGCTAGAGCGACCGAATACGTTCACAGTATTATCAGATGTTTGTCCTACTGTCAAACCGAAAGATATTACCCAGGACCAGGGATATATTGATAAATTAGCTCCGTATTTCTGGTATATAGTAATAGTTTCCTAGGACCTATCCTATCTGCTGCTTGACCGCACTTTATTGCTGAACTCAAGTTTGGCACAAAATGTACAAGGTCGAACATACATCAGCTTTTACGTTTTATATCTACCGCATCCACCGTTACTCTCCTACTTTTTTTGGCAAGTCTACGTACAATGGAAGCCGACAGCAAAGAAAACATACCAAATTGAAAGCAAATTAACAAACCAGCTGTCACATCCATATAAAGATGTATTACGTTGATATATTCACACATCCATACAGACATACACACATATACACTTATGCAACCATATCACGCATACATACAACAATCCTTTCCCTGTTAGTTGGCTGTTTAACTGGAAACAAGTGTGAGGGCTATTTGTGTAGGGAGTTTGCCAATGCGGTGCAGTGCGATGCAGTTTCACTGTATGTTTATAAGTCAACGCTGTCATAGTCAATCCATTATTTTCCCATCGAATCGTGTACATGATAATATGCCGTATTTACCTTTTGCTATTAAAACCCCCACTTAACAGTCAGCTCACCCGCGTACATTTGTAACAACATGCAATATTTGTCCTACTCGTCCTCGTCAGCATTGTTGTTTTGTAGCTATTGTTTTTTGGTGCCACTTTTTGATGTTTCATTTTAAATGTTGACCCAAAACCAGAGTGAGCTGTGACTGTGACGATTGAGTATTGGAGGCTGTGTCTGACAGCTGTTGTTAAGGGCATACTGGATCATGTCTACTTAGTGAATTTTTTACAGGCGCCAACGAGTTTGCATGGAAGCGAGATTGTATGGTAAGTGGAAACGAATATGGCGCGTGTGAAAGGAAATATTGATTTAAAATTGAGATTATTGCTTACTACGGACTACTCCTTAAAGAAGAAAAGGTTTTTGAAATGAGGACAGTAGGGTTTATGATTTAGATAGTATGAAAACAATGTAGGATATTGCGAGTCGGTCTTCGGAAATTTAGCCAGCATTGTAGAATACAGAATTAGACTAAGCTCTATACTCAAACTGAACGAAGCTGCATTTAGAGTTCTTACTTTACTCTGGCGAGGCGTTATATACCAAAAAGCACTCCGAAGAGGCTCTTCAGCTAAGGAGAAGATAGTTAATTCATCAATCCTTGTATTTGGAAAAAAAATTTCCGCCTTTACACTTCGAATTTTGGTTGGTGATAGGTCGGTTTTAGCTTGTGCCATCTTCAGTGTGATCTTTCATTCTCTAGCGTAGCATAGGATCTTCTTTTTTAAGCAAGGATCAGCAGTCAGAGAAGAAGATGAGAGGAAAATTGCGGTGGGGAGTCCCCTCTAACATTATCGTGCCCTGTCTAGCACTTTCGTGTGCAATACAGTTTCTCTCAATATCCCTGTGTCTCCGACCCATGTGAGGTTTAGACGTTTGTTAGGCCAACTTCCAAAGATATTGGCGATTTTATATATTTTTGAAGCTTTCTCTCGAAAAAGGCTATTCCAAACACATGGTTTCTGCCTCGACAGAGCACTGCAGAGTAGCGAAGTAATGGTCCACCATCCTAGAATAATGCATTTACGACAGCGCATAGCCTCAATTGCCTGGTGAGTACAGCATTCGGAATATAATGGCGGATGTTTTTTGAAACTCCAAATGTTCTCACCTCTGGCTAGCTTCACTGGCAGCGAATGTCTGGGATTAAAACACGCTCACTGAGTCCGGAAGACGCATTGATATATGTCTGGATGTTCCAAAGACCATTATTCCCATTCCGCAATTCAATTTAGACCCTTTCGTAATAGCTGAGAGGCCGAATCTGTGCGTAAGCCCCAATATTTCAAATAGTTCCCTATAGGTAGAGAATCATAGAATCGAAGACTGTATGGGACCCATGTCCCTTTTTTTGGGATATGGGAGTAATTATTATTGACAGATGGTCGTGTTCCAATATATGGGAGAGGAGAAGTGCTATGGAGTGTAGACGGAAAGGCAGAGGTATAATTAAGTGAATTGGATAGGAAGACGGAAACCGGGAGAATAAGGACGCGAAAGAGCAGAGGGTAGAAAAGATAAGGAAAGTGAAAGCGAAAATTATAAAAGCAGGGTGAATATGAAGGAAAGAAATAAGAGAAGCTGTAGCGCTAAAGAATATTTTTCTATTTTGGTATTTTTTGCAATTTACATGTAAACCACAGTTTTCTAGCTCTACAACTTCGAGTCTCAAAAGTATCGAATCGTATGAAGTGCCTACGATGACTTATCTGGAGGACTAACAATATCTAAAGATTTGTAAAGGTCTATGAGGTTGAAGACGGTATGGATTAAAAACTTGGTTTTGTTAGATGTTATAAGTAGCGAAGTTTGGGCAGTTCATCATCTAGATCTTATTCCTTCACAATGTGCATTATTGTTTATTGGACCTAATCTCGGGAGAAATCGTGTTTTTGGCAGCGTGGCTTAGCAGAAAACTACTTCCGTCGGGGAAAAGAAAAGCTTAGCGATAATTTAATCCGAAAAATGTCATACCTGGAACAACTCTAATGCTGCCTGTGAGATAAAAGAGATCCTCGGCTAAAATTTTCCGCGAATTAATGCTTATTAAGCTGATAATATTGTGATGAATATTAGCAGCACTAAGGGATACTGTCATCTCTAAGCCGATGCAAAGCAGTGACTTGTATGCACATCAATAAGTCAATCATTATGCTACACATATGTACGTACACGCAGCGGAGAAGCAACGCACAACCACATGCATATATCTGAGATACTCCGAAAGTATGCAGTGGTTGTGCAAGTGTCGCTCACACATACAAGCGCATGGGGTTTGAGAGAAGCTATAAAATCATGCATCTGTAGTTACAGCTGAGTAATTTTATAGCTGATAACTAACTAGTAAGTTCTGGAAATAGAAAGCCTAGAAATATGCAACGAGGAAACCAGACAGTATAAAAGGTAGCAACAGTAGAGGCGCGACATCCGTTTGATTTAATACGCTATCTGGGCGGGCAATAGAAGTGTTATATTGAAAGTAGTCTAATTAAGGCCATTTGCATTATTGGAATATAAATGTAAGCGCGATACCTCCGAGAGATCTAAGGCCGAGCTTCTCTTCCAATTTGCGTCGTGCTCCTCTTGATTTTTCCCTACAAATTGCCGGACGGGACCTACATGTTTTATGCCGACTCCGAACGGCATCTGCAAGGCAGATGAGTTTTCACTGAGAGCTTTTCATGCAGAAATACAATCGGAGCGCTTGCCAGACACTGCCGAGGGGCGACCCCGCTTAGAAAAATTTCTTCTAATTGAAAAATCTTATTTCTAAAATTTTGATGTTGCTTTGCCCGGGAGTTGAACCCGGGCATACGGAGTGATAGGCGAGCACGCTACCATCACACACGGTGCCGCATTATTGAATAGTGGAGTTATTTATTCAACAGTTTAGCGATTCGAACATTGGCAGAAGGTTGCAAATAAGAGGAATTGCATTAAATTCGTA
>JARSSU010033089.1:0-11082 GCA_029619165.1 Eurosta solidaginis
AAGTAACACATAAATAAGAATTAGGATACAAAAAAAATACAACAAACAAAGTATGTATGAATTAACAGGATTAGCCTGGTTTCATCGGGCCACTTGAGGGCAGTGCGCTGCCACAACGTCCGAGTTAGTTGCTGCACTGTTCATGGTATTGAAAGGGCCTGAGATTTTACAAACCATTCCAGAGGGCGAACGCAACTGTTATGAAGCATTGATGGGCGCTCTAGAGAGACGATACGGAACTGAGCATAGGAGACAGATATACCAAATGGAGTTACTGAACCGCTTCCAGAGGCCTGGTAAAACATTGCAAGAGTTTGCGTCGGATGTTGAAAAGCTGGAATATTTAGCGAATGCGGACGCACCCGTGAAATACACCGAAAGGGTAAAAATCCAGAGCTTTATTAATGGAATACGGGTTGTCGAAACGAAGCGACCGACATACGCAAACCCAAAACCTACATTCGCAGAAACGATATCACATGCTCTGATTCAGGAAACAGCGTCGCTTCTGTGTAAACCAGTTTTCAAAGCACGCCGTGTGGAAGTAGAAAGGCCAGACTGGGTGAACACAATATTGGAAGCGCTGAAAGAATCGCAAAAGCGGAGTAAAGAGTAATCAAATGCTTTAAGTGTGGAAAGCCAGGGCACATTTCACGTCATTGCAGCACCTGTCCTGGTAGTTCCAACTTGGCTGGTCGTAAACACAAAGCTGGAGGAGATACGCAAGAGAGAGTCAGATGTAAAGATCGAGAACTTGCTCCAGCTATTGAATGTCCTGTGATATCTGTGTCGCAAATTGGAAGGAAATCAAGCAGTCTTACCGTCAGAGGGAATGTGGATGGCAAAGAACGTGTACTGACTGTAGATACGGGCGCATCTCATTCCTTAATCCGATCTGACTTGGTCAACAGGAGAGCAAAACCGTTACCTGGAGCAAATTGCGTACGGTCAATGGTGAGTATAACCAAGTCCAAGAAGAAGTGATATGTGAAGTCTTAATTGGAAGGGTTACGGTTTTACACAAATTCGTTGTGGCGGTGATCGTTGATGAAGCCATATTGGGAGTGGACTTCTTAGTTGACCATAACATCAGGATCGATATGCAGAGAAGGGTTACACGTTATAAGAACCAGGATGTACCACTCAACTCAGTTTTGAGAAAGGGTTCAGCAGTAAGCGAATGCTGGTGGAGGAGACTCGACAAAGACAACGAAAGTCAAAAGTAAAGTTTGATGGAACGAATGGGCCAAACAAAGCAACATCAGAGATACCTGCGAGAGAACCACTGGCATTGGCAAAACTAAATGGACGCACAAAAACGAAGGAAAGAATTTCCCAGAAAGAATGCGAGGGTAGTTTCAAGCCATGGCGCACTACTGTTGTGAAACGTGGGAACGATACTGATTATCCGACGCCAATCCTTCAAGCGCAACCTCTAAAAAGTAGATCATTGGCCAAACAACAGAGTGCGAGGAAATGAACCAGGATAATGAGTAGTAAGCGGAAACACAGGTACGACGAGAATAAAAATTCGGAAGGTTTCTTGGAGGGGGATTTGGTTCTGTTATACAACCCTCAACGGCGGAAGTGTTCTATCCAAATTTCGGTGCAGTTGGGAAGGCCCGTACAAAGTTGTGAAGAAGATCAGTGATACCATATACCGCATACATACCATTGGGAAACCACGAAATAGAAGGGTGGTTCATTTGGAGATGCTAGGGCGTTTAGATCAGGAAATTTGTCTAATCGGGACGATCAGACTTAGGTGGAGGGCAGTGTGACGAATATTAGCAAAACTAAGGCATACTATCATCTCTAAGCCGATACTAAGCAGCCATTTGTATCTACGTAAACAAATAAACCATTATGTCTTCACATATGTACATACAAGAAGCGGAGAGATATGCACAAACACATGCACATATCTGAGATGCTCACAAAAGTATGCAATCATCGGTCGAAGTATCACTCACATATACACGCGCATATGAGAAGCTATAAACGTGCATCTGTAGTTTATAGCTGGTAAACAAGTAGTAAATTCTAGAAGGATAAACGCCTAAAAGTATGCGAACGAGGAAACCGAAGAGTATAAAAGCAGCACCAGCTGAGGTATGGTCAATCTGTTCGATTTAAGCACGCTATCAGTTGCGAAGTATTAGTGTTATTGTGAAGTATTTTCAAAGTAGTCTAATAAAGAGCATTTTGCATTATTGAATATTGAAGTTATTTATTCAACAGTTTAGCGATACCAACGTTAGTAGAAGGTTGCAAATAGGCGGAATTTCACTAAATTCGTTACAATAGCTATGCCAACTAATCAAAAAATTGCGCTCCACCTGTTGTTTTATTAAATACTGACGTGGTTCAAACCGAACTCAAGGCCCTGACATCATTATTTATTTTTTCTATTCTAATAAGCAAATTGTTTTCAATTAAGAAAAAATACATCATAACAATAGTACCTAATGACAAACAAAGAATAGGTCAATATACACCGAAAGTACGATGTGACAGATATGTTGCGTTGTGGTGTATCTCTTTCCATTGTACCTGAAAAATCCCTATTGCCAAAATGGCAGCCATGTTCATTGTTCATACTCTTGTCTAAGAAAACTCGATCAGATGCAGATGAATCAGTACAACACATCATAAATACATTTCTTTACTTTATTTTTTATTTTTTTATTCTTAAGGCATCAGAGTAAAAAAGTTAGTAAGTGTGTAGGAACAACAATTTTGAATATATTCGTTGAACTCGAGGGATCCTTGAGTTAGGTTACCAAATAGTTGTAGCGATATTGATTCGAAAACAGGTGGGCGAATGTTTCTAATGTTGACTTGATCCGTATTTCGAAGAAACATTGTATATGTAAATCTTATGGCTATCAGATTTGGTAGTCGTAAATTTGCAAGTTGAATGGCAACAGTCAACGATTCTGTATATTCGTTTTCCCAATAAGTGATTTCTCGTCGTGAAAGAAGATTGAACACGTTGCGCCGAGCCGTTGTTTGTTGGGACAGTTGTGTAATGAAGAGATATTGTAAATTTTCAGTAAGGAAGCGACCATTTGAAATTTGCGGAACGTCGGGTTTTGATTTCGAGAAATCTAAAATATTGACCGATGCATTATACCAGCGCTTCGTCGTAAAAAATGCGATGAACTCGATACTCTTGAATTCTTGTTGCCAAAATCCCAGCCAAAAATGAATTTACCGATGCGAAATATATGACATATTCATCGGAAGGCAGTCGGTCAGCAATTTCCAAGATTATTTCAACTGTATTCATGGCTGTTTCCGAAGAAAAGCAACGAAATTCTATTACAATGTTGTATCTTTGACACAACAAAATCACACTTAATGAATTTATTGGGACATTACTCACCAAATTGAAGCACAGCATATACCGAATTTACTTAACCCAGTTCATTCATTTTTTTCACAGTTTTTATAAAAAAAAACACAAAACAAATGATTTCTTGTTTTCGTTTGGTTTTTCACTCTAGAAATGCCGAACGTCAAATTATAATTCTAGAAACGTCAATTCCATTGAATAATGCAAATAAGCACCACCTATTCCATTTCATGAAATAACGCAAATATGCAAATAAGCACCATCTATTGGTATGTAACGTAGCCGTAGCTTGGTGTGATATATCTCATAAACCCCTCGACCAAATTCAATCAAACTTTACAGAAAACCATCTACATGATACCCCAAATGTACCGTAGAAATTTGGTTGAATTCAGTGGGGCCGGTCTCAAGTTATAAAGTAACACCAAAAATGAGCACTTATTTATATATGTATATAGAGATAGAAGATTCAGTATATTAACAACGCATTTTTTTAGTTTCAGAATTTTGGCGTAGAAACTGTGGTAAGTATTTAGTTTTATGATAATTTTATATATTCAGATATTTCGTCAATTTTAATTGAAAACTATATTTGGGGGAAAGAGTTAAACATTAATTATATTAAATTCATGAGGGTGTAGTGGTCTGACCGAAAATATTTTGTGCTGTTCTGCTCTACTAGAGATATACGCCGCCGCCGCCGATTTTCGTCGTTTTTTTGCGGCGGCGGCGGTGGCTTTCGGCGCGTTACTATATTTTCTAATCTTTTAAGACTGTCTAGGCCATTTATTGTTCATTTCGAAAGTTCGTCCGGTATGATCGATAGGGGTATCAATGGATGCGCATCACTGCCAGTTATAAAAATTCAATTGCGAAATTTGACACTTTCTAACCGCTCAAAAGTTATTTGAGAAAATAGGCGCATTCAATACCAGCTAACACGGATTTTGCTAAACTATAAAATAGTGTCTGAAATGTTAATTTGATTTTCAAACTTCATCATTCAACACCCAAGTCTCCCGGTTTGACATTTCCTCCTTGGAGTGTATCACATTTAAATATCACCAACACCTTACGGCTCCTGTTACAAATGTGAATATGAAGGTACATATCTTAACCCGATTAGGCTTCATCCTTCCAAAAACACTCAAAGCTGTGAAAGCTTTCCCAAACAGTCGAACAGATTACCGGTTGTTCTACTACCCCAACGTAGGGGATAGTCAAACCAGTCTGAAAACTGAAGGCGGTCATCCATAACGAGCTCTTATATAATAAGGCCGGAAACGAAGACTATTGAAGTCAATGTTTTGAACACAGACGTCTGCAAATTTTGGTCTAATTTTAAAACTTTTATACACGGTCCTTGTAAAGTTTAAATTATGTAGATGGGCCAAGGATTATACGATTTTCACCTATGAGTTACGCAATGATATCCACTTAGACTGCTTTTGATTTCGAGGGCAGCATCCTTGGCAGAATAGTTTCTCCCTAACGTCACAAGGTGTTTCTTTTGTATAGCTCAGCAGCATATCGCCATAAAAACATCCGTCAGAAAGTCTTCGAAGCAACACCTAGAGATTCTAGGAAAGTGACGTCGACGAAGATATGAGTTCGAAGTCGCAGTCCTATAGCTTCTGTGATGGGCATATGGTTTCAGAGCCTGGAGGCGTGGTAGAGACTGGTGATCGGGATTGCTACTGTTCGCGCGTCGGCGATTGTAGCTTTTAGAAAATGCCGAAAAAACGGAATGCGCCCTTTGGTACGATCAATTTTAACAAAAAATTGAATATCTTTACAGTATATAAGTAAATTATGTAAACATTCAACTCCAACATTTGTCTCCAAAGCTCTCAGCTGAGTATGTAATGTTCGGTAACAACCGAACTTAGCCTTCCTTACTTGTTTTAAATATTGTAGCACTGGAAAAAATTTTAGTTCAAAATTTATTCATGAATGGGACAAAATTCTTTGAAAATTTAAAATACGTTTTTTTTTCGATGTAAAAAGTATCAGTGTAAACATAATTTTGTATAAACCCTGCAGTCAAAAGCCAAAGTAGTCAGCAAACATTCTATTCATTGACTAGAATTTTGTGGGTTTATTCATACTAGTCAGCTTTTGAATAGTTCATTGACTATAATTTTGTGGTGTTATTAATACTAGTTAGTATTTAAATAATTCATTTGACTAGAATTTCGTCTGTCGGCTCGAGGAAGTGCGCGAGTGACAGGTGACAATGCTAGATATCGTTCAAATCAACGGGCACATAAACACAAGCATGACGAGTCAACCCACACCGTTACCTCAACAGAGGTTAAAGAAGTTATTGAAAAGGCCAAGCCATCCATATCAATAGTCCCAGACGGAAGACCTATACCGATGCCAAAACACCTTGGCCATGAGGGCATCAGTTTCCAGAATAACAGAGAAAGACCAGAACCCAGCCAGTATCTACCGATATTATCCCTTTAGTCAGTAACGAAAACGTTTAAATCCGTTATGATTCCCTCATTTAAATGAAATTGTTCGGTTATCCAGCCATAAGCATGACTTCCGTAAAGTGCATATCACTACCACCATTCTGAACTCCATTAACACTCATAACAGGACGGCGTTTACACAGTCAACCACTATGGCTATGTTTATACTCAGTTGAGCAGAGCTCACAGAGTATATTAAGTTTGATTGGATAACGGTTGGTTGTACATATATAAAGGAATCGAGATAGATATAGACCTCCATATATCAAAATAATCAGGATCGAAAAAAATTTGATTGAGCCATGTCCGTCCGTCCGTCCGTCCGTCCGTCCGTTAACACGATAACTTGAGTAAATTTTGAGGTATCTTGATGAAATTTGGTATGTAGGTTCCTGAGCACTCATCTCAGATCGCTATTTAAAATGAACGATATCGGACTATAACCACGCCCACTTTTTCAATATCGAAAATTACGAAAAATTAAAAAATGCCATAATTCTATACCAAATACGAAAAAAGGAATGAAACATGGTAAGGTTGTTTTATTGACGCGAAATATAACTTTAGAAAAAACTTTATAAAATGGTTGTGACACCTACCATATTAAGTAGAAGAAAATGTTCTGCAGGGCGAAATAAAAAACCCTTAAAATCTTGGCAGGTATTACATATATAAATAAATTAGCGGTATCCAACAGATGATATTCTGGGTCACCCTGGTCCACATTTGGTCGATATCTGGAAAACGCCTTCACATATACAACTACCACCACTCCCTTTTAAAACTCTCATTAATACCTTTAATTTGATACCCATATCATACAAACTCATTCTAGAGTCACCCCTGGTCCACATTTATGGCGATATCTCGAAAAGGCATCCACCTATAGAATTAACCCTCACGCCCTTTTAAAATACTCATTAACACCTTTCATTTGATACAAACATATTCTAAAGTCACCCCTGGTCCACCTTTATGGCGATATCTCGAAAAGGTGTCCACCTATAGAACTAAGGCCCACTCCCTTTTAAAATACTCACTAACTCCCTTCGTTTGATACCCATATTGCACAAACGAATTCTAGAGTCACCCCTGGCCCACCTTTATGGCGATATATCGAAACGGCGTCCACCTATGGAACTAAGGACTACTCCCTTTTAAAATACTCATTAACACCTTTCTTTTGATACCCATATTGTACAAACAAATTCTAGGGTCACCCCTGGTCCACCTTTATGGCGATATCTCGAAAATGCGACCACCTATACAACAACCACCACTCCCTTTTAAACCCCTCATTAATACCTTTAATTTGATACCCATATCGTACAAACGCATTCTAGAGTCACCCTGGTCCACCTTTATGGCGATATCTCGAAAAGGCGACCACCTATACAACAACCACCACTCCCTTTTAAAACCCTCATTAATACCTTTAATTTGATACCCATATCGTACAAACACATTCTAGAGTCACCCCTGGTCCACCTTTATGGCGATATTTCGAAACGGTATCCACCTATAGAACTAAGGCCCACTCCCTTTTAAAATACTCATTAACACCATTCGTTTGATGCCCATATTGTACAAACACATTCTAGAGTCACCCCTGGTCCACCTTTGTGGCGATATCTCGAAACGGCGTCCACCTGTGGAACTAAGGATTACTCCCTTTTAAAATACTCATTAACACCTTTCATTTGATACCCATATCGTACAAACGCATTCTAGAGTCAACCCTGATCCACCTTTATGGCTATATCCCTAAATGGCGTCCACCTATAGAACTATGGCCCACTCCCTCATAAAATACTCTTTAATGCCTTTCATTTGATACACATGTCATGCAAACACATTCCAGGGTTTCCCTCGGTTCATTTTCCTACATGGTTATTTTCCTTATGTTGTCACCATAGCTCTCAACTGAGTATGTAATGTTCGGTTACACCCGAACTTAACCTTCCTTACTTGCTATTTATTTATTTATAATAAAATTTATTATTATTTATAATAATATCTATGTTTTCTCTTAAGAAATTTATTTAGTCAGAACATATGTAAATGAAAAAATTAATTTAAGTGAGTTATAGAAAAGAAACTAAAAAAAATTATTGTTTGAAGTCTTTTTACTTTCAAGTCTGGGCAATTTCGCACGGCTCTCTAATGTCGTCGCCATAACAGCCTTTACATTTTCGGGTATAACCCGTTTGCAAACGCTAGCTAGCAATTGAACATGTCGTTCCGTACCTTGTATGTGTGATGGAATTTTTGGATCATTAAACGGTGGATCATCTTGATTTAAATATTCTTTCAATGTATCGTACGGAATGCTTCGCGTGAATGGTGGTTCAAATACGATATTTATATCATTCAAATTGATCATTTCCGTATAACTTGTGCAATTAAAGTTTATATCTAGTTTTTTATAAACTCTTAAGTTCCATTGGCTCGTCAACATCGGTTCGATAGCGTAGAATTTTCTTGATGGCACAGTCGCGCTTTTCTTTGCTATAATCAAACAACATTGATAACAAGATATTTTCCGAATTGACAATTTTGCGTAAACGAGGTTCTAGAAATCGTGACCAACCAATGAACTTGAAAAATAATGCACTGCCGTACACGACAGAGCTGTAATACTTGGTACATTGGCACATAACATTTAATTATAAATTCAACCAGAATTCTTAAATTTGCATCTGGATTTTCCGTTATCACATATACTCGCAATAATCTAGCGGCCTTGGTGAGCCACCGAGAATGTACAATTTTCCCTGGTTTGATGTTAGCCAGATCCACAGGAACCACGCCGCTAGAAATTGCATGGGCCATGTCGTATAAGTAGTTCGAATCGGTGGAAAATTCTATTTTTTCTGGGGCAGAGGGCATATTTTGCAACTCAATTTTCTGAAAGCCGTCTACCACCTGAAAATATATAATAATAAAATAATTAAAAATGGTTGACAATTATAATAAATGAGTGATAGCAATAACTTACCGGAAGAGTTTCACAAGTTTCGATTTGACGGCTCAGTTTTCCGGTTGCCGATCTTGGTCCAGTGCTGGTTGATTTATCCAAAGCTTCAAACAAATGCCGAAACGGAAGTTCGTTGAAGTGTAGAAGGCAAACGAACCAATGCAATGGTCTTTTTAACAGCAATTCGAATCGTCGTATAATTCCACCGTGTGGGCCAGTGTTTGTTGGCTCACCGTCAGTGCATATTCCAATTAATGCATCCAGTGATATATTTTATCGTTGAAAACCCCATTTAATTTGGTTGTTTTGTATTCAGCGGTTTCATGTTCCAGTCTTACGTAACCAATCAATTCAGAATTGGGTTCACTCAAAATAAGAAGATGAGGTTCTTTTACCATCGTAGTATGATACTTCTCATCAATTTTATCTATAGTTAAAGTATCATCTTTTCTGCCATCGAATGAAAACGCTAACAAATTGGTATCATCTAACCGTTTGCGAAGCACTTCTTGTCTGCATTTCTCTTTTTCTCTGCGAACTTTCGATTTATCCATGATGAGAGGTTTCCCATGCTTATCTTTAATTTTAAAATCTTGCAAAAGAGCGGTTCTCAATGCTGATGCTACTCTGTCAGGCACACCAAATCTGTCACATATCAAGGCAAAGTTAAAACAATCGTATCTCTCTGTGTTGTGAACTTGTGCTTCTATCCATATCTTCTTGAACTCTTTGAGGCGTTCGGGAACCCAGCCGCATGCACATGGAGCTGCTTTCAAATCGCATTTACATGTTCCAATGTAAAAAATTGTTTCCAGAGATTTTACATACTCTGTAAATTGTTGGGTGTTGTTTCTTCTCTTGATTTGCTCTTGATAATTGTCAAGCAATTTATTAAATACACTTTTTTCAGCATTATCTCCATACTAAGTTTTTCCCAAATTCCAATCAACTTATCTTGTACTTGAATAGTGAATGATTTATGGGAAAACTTTTTTTGTTCTGTTTTAGCACGTTCGCTTAAGTAAAAATAATATCTCAAGATATCCAGATGGGTTGGTAAATTAAGATCAGTTAAATCAGTAGACACACCAAAAACAGTAACATCATGCTTGGGTATATGACTCATTGGGTTTTCGATAGTTGTTGATGTAGTTGCTTTATCTTGCGGTGTTGAGGATGGTGGATTCATTGTAAACTTTTTGATTTGGAATGGTCACTTCACTTATTATTTTTTTTGAAATATTTTTGTATCTGAAATTAGCACTTCACACTTTGAGCTCTTCACAACGACTTAATGCATTCACAAAAACTGTTGCGTTATATATGGTCTACGAGACGAGATAATAAGAATGAAATGGTAATTTCAATTCTACCTGCTGTGTCTTGTGGTGGCTTAAAAAAAACAACAAAAGCAATTTTACGATCTGCACACAACTATGTTTACGACACGCGAATGCATCTCAGTGATGCCTTGGTTTCAAAAGGGTTGTAAAAACGCTAATTTCTAATAATTTTTTTAATTTCTTTTCTATTACTAAGTTAAATTCATTTTTTTCATTTACATATGTTCTGACTAAATAAATTTCTAAAGAGAAAAATAAACTCCAAAAAGAAAAATCATAGGCATTTCGCTGATTTTTTCATGTAAAGTGCAAAACCGGCGATTTGTTGAAATGTTTGTATGGTGAACCCCCAGGGGGGTTCCAGGGGGTGTGCCACTGGCATCGGTGGGTCGGGCCTCCAAAGTTAGTGGGGGTCGGTCATACATTTGGACTCGATTGGAGCACTCTAAATGGATCAAAGTGAGATTTTTAAAAATTTGCCCCTACCCAAAAGTTCGACCCAAATTGGGGGACATCAGAATTCGTTTTAGAGGTATGGTTCCTTAGGCAAAGTTTCTTATTTTGATCCTAAAATACGATTTTCACAGAGCAATGAACGATTTTTAAATCGACCCGCCCTAATACATATGTATATATATACATACCTTTTTATATATATTGTAACGAATTTACTTGCAAATCCTCTTATTTGCCCTTCTGCTAAGTTCGAATTACTAAACTGTTGAATAAATAACTCCAATGTTGAATAATGGAAAATGGCCTTTATTACAGTAATTCGCAATAACACTTATACTTTGCAACTAGCTTGCTTAGCAACCAAACTGATTGATAGCTCAAATGAAACTCTACTATTCAAAATAATACTGCTATTGCTCGCTAGATAGCGTCTTAATCGAACTGCCCATATCGCCTCTACCGCTGATG
>JARSSU010033090.1:0-23048 GCA_029619165.1 Eurosta solidaginis
AAACTGTCGGTGACAAATGTACTTTTCGAAAATACAAAAAATTTTAAAGTTTTTTTTAATTTTTCAGTTTTTTCGAGATTTTTTCGAATTTCGCCATTTTTTTTTCTCACTGAAAAACTTCATCAATTTTGCAATCATCCCCACTGATCCCGGATGTGGGCCGATTTTTTTTATATTTTTTTATTATATAACAAAAAATGTAAGAAAATGATTTTTTAAGTATTCTTTGCTTTATATATTATGGTAATCTACGATTTAAAATAACCAGGATTAATGACTGGACACAGTAAACCTGTAAGTTTTCTAAAAATAATGTAACAATTACCATAATATATAAAGAAGAGAGAATACTTAAAAATCATTTTCTTAAATTTTTTGTTATATAAATAAATTGATAAAAAAAATTTTATTTTTGAAAATTTTTTTTCAATTAAATAAAAGAAAATATAAAAAAAAATCGGCCCACTCCGGGATTAGTGGGGATGATTGCAGAATTGATTGAAGTTTTTTATGAGATGGCGAAATTCGAAAAATCTCGAAAAAACTGAAAAATTAAAAAAAAACTTTAAAGATTTTTTGCATTTTTTCGAAAAGTACATTTATTAAAAACAAATTTTTTTAAAAAAGAATATCTCAAACGGTCAATTTTTGAAAAAGTTATAGTATTTTGAAAACACAAAACGGTGTAAAATTCATAACTTTTTTGAGTTGGATGAAAAAATTGAAAAAAAACTCTGAAAAACGCTTTCGTAAGCTAGAAAGAGAAGAAAAATTTCAGCCAATTCTAAAGGGGTCGGGTTCAAAATTATCCACTAAAAACGTTTTCTATAACAGTTTTTGAAAATAGAAAAAACAAATTTTTTATTTTTTATTTTAAAATATTATTTTATACATGAAAATTTTACAATCAAATGAACATTTTTTAGTAGGTCATGAAAAAACCTTAAAAATCAAAGTCGAAAAAGTCAAAAAAATTAAATTTCGCAGGCCTCGAAAACCATTTTTTTGGTCATGCGTAGTGGAACTTTTTTTCCTGAGCCCAAATCCTATCGACAAATCGATGGCGCGATATCGGTTAACTTTCGTCCATACAAATTGACCCATTTTGGATCTTATTGTGGCCAGTTTCCTCGATATCGGACACCTCGGTATTTGAAGCCATCTATCCTGGGCTTGTGGGTCGATGTACTCTTTTAACACTAACTTGTATGTGGCAGGGGCATCCCTGAGATTTCTTGGTCAGAAAATTTGCCTGATCGTACACTGTCTAGTGAGTTCGTCCGCAATGCAGTTTCTTCGACGTCCCTGTACACGGTTCTGTTTGGCCATCTATTGAAGAGATCGGCTAACTGCGACTTCCATGATGGCTGAAACTTCTGACTTGAAGACGATACAGTGATCGGGTAGTCTGTAAGAGAGTTGGAGGGCTACACCTCCAACTCTACCATTTAGCTTAGAGCCGTCAGTGTATATGGAAATGCTGCCGTCAACAGCAAGGCACCTATCCGGAAGTTTATTATAGAGTTGCTTTCCACAACTGTTGTGGTCGCATATCGAACCGTGCTAGGAGGAAGAAAATTGTATTTGTTTAGTGTACTAGAGTATCCCTTAAGCGCAAGGCAGACGTTGCGACTGCTCTATAACCAGCTAATCCCTTGAAAGGATGTCCACAATGATCTGAAGAACTTCGTTGGGTGTTGCTAATCAATTAAAAATATGACCGTGTCAAATCAAAGCAAAGTTTATAAGCCCTTTTACACTTTTAACTATTTGCAAATACATTTTTTTTACTTACATAACACACCCTTCTAAATCACTTCAATTATGGTGTATATGATAAACTGATGAATGTTGTAAGAAATAATTAAATAAATCATGACAAAACCAAATATTTTGATAAAAATGGTAATGAATTTTACAATTAATTTGTTGCTTTACTGTTAATTAAAGCCTAATTAACACAAATATTGTATCAAGAAGGTTAAAGCGTAAGTGTTAAACTCAGCGGGAGTGCATATGTAATAACAGAAAAAATGTAACAACAAAGTGAATAAATGAAAAAAATAATAAACAAGAAAATAACAGAAAATACAATAATAAAGTAGTTCAGGAAGAAGCAAAACTAAAAATTGAAACTGAGTTGAAGCAAAAATCGTAATTTGAAAAAAAAACTATGACGATGCATTTTTTTGTATCTTTTAATAAACCGAGATGTTGGTTGATTGGTAAATAAGCCACAAATTCAATTATGAAATATTTTAATGCGATCAAAGTGTTTGCAGGCCTGCAATGCAGAAACTCTTGATGTTGTACATGATGTTATGTGGAATAGCACATATGCCTATTTATGTACATTCAAGGGAATTCAATTATAATACTTTATTAATTAAAAATTATTTCCGTGCGACTTTTCTTATTTACATAATCTGCCCTTCAACAACGTTTTTTCGGGCGAAATCCATACAACTTCTATACAGCGGCAACCTCCTCAGTTGGCCAAGTTTCCTATCTAACGACGCGTGAAGTTCGGTTCGTCATCTCCCAGGGTTTGTCCAAGTTTACAACTCTAAATTCCTCAAATTTTGGTTATTCATTGCCCTTTCTTTGGCCAAAGTTTAAGATCTAAAATTCCTGGAATTCATAAAGTCCGTTGCAGAAAGGTCTGCCCAAGTCCCCTACATACATATTACTGAAATTTGATCAAGACCAGTGCTGATGGGTTTACTACAAGTTCCTAGATTCGGTCTAGTCTGCTTCCCTATGGTTTTTCAAAATTTCATATTCAAAATTCCTAGGTTTGGTTAAGTTTCTTACCTTGGTATTTGATTTAGTCGTTTATTGCTAGGTGTACCGAAATTTGCTGTATACAATTTCCTTACATTTTTCCAGTCTGTTGCTTTCTTAAGGCCTACTCACTTTGTGATATTCTGAAGCTGCTGAGAGTATGGATGACCTATCAGGGACCGTAAGTGTGAAAGAAAAGGACACCTGAGATACTGAGAAATATTATCTCTGTTAGCTTCTTGTAGATTGCTTTATGAAAAAAGAGACTCCCCCCAATGTTTGTATCGCCAACTCTACATATAATGTAATACGCACTCGTATCGGCACCTAGACGAGTCGTCTTTTGCATCCATCAACCAGCTTCTTGAATCTTCTTATGAGTCTTATAGCAGGATGCTAGTATAAAGCTATCTCTTTCTCACACTCGATGGCTACTAGAGATATAATAAGAGTCTAGATTTTGGTTTAGCATCGCATAAGCCCTCCGCTGCATCCCGCTTCGAGAAGCTAAAGCCGATTTGTTTGCGCTGTACCTAGGAAGCGTCAAATCAGATGAAAGCCATCACTTCTGGAGCAGCACCTGTCAAAAGTACGCTCCTCAAGTGTCAGGAGAAGCTCCTCTATCGTACTTTACAATCTTTGAGGTTATTTGTAGGGCTCTTAGTTGTTTTTCCCTTCCAACACATCTTTCTTTTCTTTCTTTGAGAATTTTTTGTTGAACGCGCGATAGTTGTTTGCTGTTTGTCCCCTCCCACATTTTTTCCTTTCGCCCTAATTTCAGGGGGGAAAGAATCTCTCCTTCTACTGGGGATATTGTGTTGTTTTCCTAAAAATGTTCCGTGAACATTTTCCAAAATCTCATGTGAAACAATCTCTACTCATTCTTGTATATTTGAGGAATTTAATTCCGACAGTTCTTTGCAGGCCTAGGAATTTGCTTCCAAACCTTTGCCGGCGTATTCAAGTTCTGACGGTTTAACAGGGGCAGCGTGTTTTTTGTCTTCACCTCAGATGGGATATATTACTTGGTCTGTTACTTCATATTGCTGAATCAATGCTTTATCCACCACTTGTGTCTTGTTTTTGAAGATTTGGAACAGAAACCTTGAGCTAATACAAGGTAACGTTATTGTTTCACCTTACCAATATGATCCCATTATACCGTCCCGTTTAAAGGAAGATCATAAGCGGCGGTTCGTTGTCTTTATCTCGCAGCATTTTGAGTAAGATTTTTGAAGCTTCCTTTCTACAGATCATATTCGAAAAAATAACTGCGCATACTTAACACAGCCAACCTTTATTTCCTGCTTTAATCAAAAGACTTAGGACACGAACTTGCAGCAGCCGATGATAGAAGTGGGTAAATAGGTAGCAAACAAAGCTAATAAATTCGGTAAGTACAATAGTCATCAAGTTTATTCAGCACATTGGAAAAAACATAATAATTTAGAGTAAGCAGATAGGAAGGTAATAGCTAATTTATCACCATTGTTTGCTTTTATATTTTTAATTTAAAAAAAAGAACTGACTAGCCGCCACTTAAGTGTTTCACTTTCACCCCAAAGCATTAATTTAAGTGGCTTAGAGTGACGAGCATCAATGTTTAACATATTTATGTAATTCGCATTTGCTGTTGTTTTTTTTTACTTGAAATCCAATACAAGATTTTTTTGCGAATTTTTCCTTGAGACAATGCAGCAATTTTTCAAATTCTTTTTTTTTGCCAAATTTTTTAAATACTTACGTTTTTTTCACATTAAATTTTGTTTACTTTGCTACAACACGATGCAAATTTAATGGTAAACGACATGTCCAGCAGCCATGTAATTATGTATTTAACTTAATTTTAGCACCAAAACTAAATAAATAAATGAATTGCGCGCAATTATTTGACAGCATGGAGATTAGTCAAGCGAGCTGTTCACTGCTGCTGGTCACTAAATTTAAACGTAGCTTAGTGAACGCTTTTGGTGCTTTGCCATTTGCAAGTTGTTTTTCATGCTTTGCATATTTGTCATGCTTTTTTGGAGTATAATTATAAGAGTACGAGTACATTGTTTTTTTTTATCTTTTTTGTGCTATGAATTGTGCTCCTTTTAAATATGCGCAATTCACCTTTAAGTTTGGTGGCAGTAGCAGAAAACATCAACTAATTACCTAAGTTTACAAAGGTCGCTGCTGCGCAACTCATTCATCTTTGTCTACCAACTCAATGTTGTTTTGATGCAGGCAGTCACTTTATGTGCCTTCTTTGCCTTTTTTTTCTGATTTTTACAGTTTTTTGGTGCTTTTGCTGCTCGCGTCATTTTCTACTGCTGAAGAAGTACTTACGCTTTTGGTTCACTTCAATGTTTAACTCCTTCTTTGCGGCTGAGCTTGTGACTTATGGTGAATTCTTTAGTAGACAAAACTCGAACCGCAACCAACAAATTGATCATTTAAGCAGTTGTGGCTTGCTTCGCCTACTAAGGCAGCTGAACCAGTACAAGCTCTTATTACTTACGTACAATTTTCAAAATGGGCATATATGTAAACTATAAAAATGCAAACGTACAAATTTTGCATTTGACCAAAATTTTACTTTGGATATTTTTGACATTTTACGAGATTCATTTGGTTATCAAATTGTAAAATCATTGTCGCAAAAGTGATGAAGGTTGTTTGGAGGAATGTTGAACGAAGTTAACAAATTTGTGTTCAGAGTTTCTTTTGAAAACTAAGATTTTGTTTTGTAGTTTATTATTCATAACAATGTAAAATAAATTCACCGCACAGTAAAACGTGAACGTATTTTTCTTTTTGGCTTATATGGCCAAAGTGGTTTTTTATAGATAAAAATCATCTCCTAACGCGATGATCGGTTTTGATAACTTGAAACCACATTTTAAGATTTTCTACAATATTCTAACCTTTTCTTGTCGGCAAATATTCAAGTAGCTGTCTAAAATTTTGCCACAGCAAAAAAAATAGCTCAGTAAATCCCAGCGACAACTTCATCCAATCACAGTTCTCATCACAAAAATAATTAGCCGTGATTTGAACTGCGACTAAGCATACACCTTCTTAAAGATGAGTTCACGAGCTATGAGCGAGACCGTTAGCATAACCGTCTACATAATTGACAGTTGCAGTACAAAGTAATGGCATATTGGTAATAATATCGCAATCCTGTGATGATCACTCTAATGAAGCCTGTGATTGGGATTATTGAGTGTGAGGTTCGGTTAGGTTGAACTGGCCGAACAATAAAGAACTCACATAGACTGAATGTGTCCATAGTGTTACCAGCAGTTGTTTGACGACGAAACGGTAGAAATCCAATCAGGTACCAGGACATATGTTATAGAATAACTCCATCCTCTTGGCAAATACTAGCACTTTTCTAGGATCCAGCTTAATTGCTGCCTCGAGATCTGGCAACTCTGGCGTCCCTACTAGCTGGAGCCTGGAACGCGCGAGCGCAGGACACGAACACAGAATGTGGTCAATCTTTTCTTCCTGCAGCTCACACTTTCTGCACTTGATGTTACTAACGAAGCCTAACTTATAACCTTGTGACGCCAGGAAGCAGTGTCCAGTCAGTATTCCCACTATGAGCCTTAAGTCTTCTCTCTTCAGAGATATAAGTCACTTTGTGAGGCTTTGCACGTGAACTTAGAAATTTTGCAGACCCGGGCTTTTGTCCACGCCATTCCTTCTTGATGGATCATATGCAACTCCTGTCTCCTTTCGATTTGTCCCAACGGATTGGGACGTCTATCGACTCAGCGAGTGTTGTACCTTCCTCTTCCAAGTCATCGGCCTTTTCCTTTATTGCCTATGAAATTTACGCCGTTCAACCTAAAGAGATAGCAAAACCGATTGCAAAATTAATGAAGGGGAATTTCTTACACTATAATTGTGTCTTACACTATGATTAAGCAATCATTTTGCAAAACACCTCTTCTAGAATCATGATATTCTACTAAATCTATAGTAAAATGCGGGATGATACCACAATCTAATTCATTGGAACAAAAACAAAGCGACATCTGCATAAAGCAAGATCTCTCCTCTATGTCACACAACCGAACGAGCTCGATCTTTTCAGTGGTTTTCATTACTCATTCAATACCAACACATTACCACCACTGTGACTTGGGACCGATATCACCATCATGGTGTACAAACAGGCCATTTAGTTGAAAAGAAGTTCGCCTTGAAAAATTTCGAATGCTGTCGGAGTGAATTGCAATATACGTAGGATTCCTAACAGCTGTTAGTTGCGCCTATGAAACTCTGCAGTGGTTAAAAAATGATGTATTTAGGTTGAACAAAAGATCACATTAAAACCGTGCAGGCTCCTGTAGTTTCTGAGTTTAGAGAAAAGATAATATCCAACTTGTGTGGCTGTGCATTCTGATAAAAAATTTGTTGCGTAGACAGAGGGTAGAAACGGTATAGTAGATGTAAATTTACGATATGAAGGGTGAAAGTTGTATGGCCACATCTGATGTCCCTCCTGTATTGCCGTGGGGAGTACCTATGGGCGAGTGCCGTATTATGAAGCAGTCTTCCAGGTGTGATATGATAGTAACTACTACGCGTTATAAGTTGCTCTACGAAATGCGTAATTAGCCGATCCAAGCGCATATGTAGCGGGGACTCGATAACGACTTCCAAATAGACATTGTTAAATGCTTATATATATTTAATTATTATTATTTTACTATTTGCTGAGAGAGTGATATTCTGTAGTGCAACACAAGCGAGTAGTACTCGTTCGGGGCACCTGTTACACCTTCGGATGTATTAGTTTGCGTTTTGACACTGTGGTAGTTATTTTTAAATATATTTAGGTCTTGGTTTCTGAGTGCGAACTCTGCTTAATCGTCTACACGTACCGGGAACACTGCCGACGCATTTGTCAATGACTTCACTGAGCAGCCAGTAATGGGATATTGTGTTTGCCTACGATACTAAAGTACTTAAGTCCACTTTCTGAGCTAAGTTACATCAATTATGAATATGCTTTAAAGATTTGCGTAGTAAAAATGCATCTCTATGAAACTCAAGTTAATTAAATTATTAGAATAAAGAATACACCGACGCTCTTTTATTGTTCGAATGCAAATTCGCATAATTAAATAACTAAACAAAGTGAAGTAGAGTAAATAAAAAAAGAGGGTGGATTTAGTTTCAATTCAGTTGAAATTACATAAAAAGCGTTGGCGCAGGCGCAAATGGTGTGAATGCCGACCAAGGCTGACGTCACTAGAGCATTAAATTTCATTGTGGTTTGTTTACATTTCAAAACAAAATGTGACAACAAAACAGTTAAAAGAGCCGACAGGTAAAGTAATGCTTCTTTATATTTAAGAATTCATGAGTTTAACACCGGCTTATAATAATTGAATTTCATTACAAAATTGCCTGATGATGATTACGTTGGCGGTTTTCGAAATGGTTCCATCGTAATATGCCAGTAAATGTTTCCTTCTTTTCAGTTTCTCTTAGAAAACATAATATTTGAAATTGAATTATTATAAGCCGGTGTTAAGCTTATGAATTCTTAAATATAAGTGTAAACTGAACACACCATTAAACAGACATACATAAATATGTAAAACTGAGCCCGAGTTTACAAAGCTTCTCATTCGCAACGAAGAAGAACTTTACAAAAACAAATCTACATGGCACACAATATAATATAGAGACAAAATGTCTCAATTGTGTTGTTAGTGTAGAAATGAAAAAAACTGAATTAAGCATGAAAACAAATACCAGCAGGATAGCCTAGTGGTTAAGGGCAACTGCAGTTTCACCATGTGATTCACGGTTCGAATCCCGGCGAAACATTTGATAACATTACAAAAACTGCCTGATGATGATTACGTTGGAGGTTTTCGAAATGGTTTCATCGCAATATGTCAGTAAATGTTTCTTTCTTTTCAGTTTCTCTTAGAAAACATAATAAATGAAATTCAATTATTATAAGCCGGTGTTAAGCTCATGAATTCTTAAATATAAGTATAAACTGAACACAAAATTAAACAAACATACGTAATGCTTCTTTATTATTTGCTGGGAAAGTAAAAGATTAAATGTAAAATATTTTTCCTCCAAAGGTGGAAAACAATTATATTTTTGAAAACTAAAAGTAAGTTAACTGCAATATTGCAAAGCTTAAATCAGTTTTTTAAGGGCGGGGCGCCGTGGTGCTGTGGTAGCGTGCTCCGCCTACCACAACAAAGATCCTGGGTCCACGCCCCAGGCAAAGTAACATCAAGATTTTAGGAACAAATTTTTTAAGCAGAAAAAAGTTTTTCTAGAAGGAGTCGCCCCTCGACAGCGATTTGGCAAGTACTTCGGGTGTATTTTTGCAATGGAAAGCTTCTCAGTGGAAACTTGCCGCAGATGCCGTTCAGAGCCGGTTCCGTCTCGCCAATTTGTGGGAAAAGTTGAAAAGAGCAATTGAGAGTAGCTCGGCCTAAAATCCTTTCGGAGGTTATCGCGCTTTATATTTATTTATTTAAATCAGTTCTCGAGATTTTGAACACCGACGGAGAAGTGGTCAAAACCAAATCGACAACACAAACAAAGATGTCCAACCAACATGAATTAATTTGACGCATTAGTGAAGGTGTTTATGTCAAACAAAAACAAGAAGGACGTGTGGCACTCGGGGACTGCCGCGGTAAAGCTATTGCATATTATCAACTTATGCAATTATAATATTTATGGAACATTTTGTTTTTTTTGATATTAATTCAAGTTTTGTCTTTGATATTAATTCAAGTTAACCTTTTTAAGCGTGGTGACCGATAAGAAAACAAATTTTTTACTTTTATTGAATAAATGAGAAGTTAATATTTAACTTTCACTTTAACTTTAACTTTATTTTTAGCTTTAACTATAACTTTCGCTTTAACTTAACACTACGGACTCAATCAGTCTATGTGAGGTCCTCATGGACCGGCCAGTTCAACCTTCGCTTTAACTTTAACATTCACTTTAACTTTAACTTTAACTGTAACTTTAACTTTAAATTTAACTTTAACCTTAACTTTAACTTTGACTTTAACTTTAACTTTAACTTTAATTTTAACCTTAACTTTAACTTTGACTTTAACTTTAACTTTCATTTTAACTTTAACTTTAACTTTAACTTTAACTTTAACCTTAACTTTAACTTTCGCTTTAACTTTAACATTCACTTTAACTTTAACTTTAACTTCAACTTCAACTTTAACTTTAACTTTAACTTTAACTTTCACTTTAACTTTAACTTTAACCTTAACTTTAACTTTCACTTTAACTTTAACTTTAACTTTATTTTTAACTTTAACTTTCGCTTTAACTTTAACATTCACTTTAACTTTAACTTTAACTTCAACTTTAACTTTAACTTTAACTTTAACCTTAACTTTAACTTTAACTTTCGCTTTAACATTAACATTCACTTCAACTTTAGCTTTATGATCCGGGGTGGGCGTGAGCTTAGCACCTGCTAACAAGCCAACCTAATATAAACGCACGCAAGTCATTTTCTGTCAAAAATGTCTCATGCACATACAACTTGTATGAGAGCAACTCAAATTGAATTTGCTGCGTGAAAACCTAACTCGATTTCCAATTTTTGTTCTGCGTGACATTTAGATTTGACGTTTGCACACATGCTTTATATTGTCGCAACGCATGCTTATTTGGGTTCGGGCAAAAAAACGCCGGTTGTTTGCGTGCGCTAAACAAACGCAGTGCGGTTTTATTAGGTTGGCTTTTAAGCGACTATATATGTATACGATAAGCGATAGCACAATGGCTACTTCGTGAAAATCAACGACAGCTCGTTTAGTTTGATTTCGATGGTCGTACGGTGAGGAAGTGTCGCACGCGCGCTTAAAACAGAGTACCAAAGAATGCGTGTGACACGTATTTACCGTTCAAGCATTGAAATCAAACTAAATAAATAATTGATTTTGCTTTCGTGCTCGCTACGCGTTCGTGTTTACTAACACATTCTCAATTTGGTAACCGTGTAAATGTAGTGGTGCCCACCGCTGTTTATGATAGAGATCCAATTTTATGTATTTGGTCTGTTGCTAACACCGAACCTTTACGAAGCTTTTCGAACCTTTTCGAGCCTTTTCTGATCTTTTTTGACAAATATCCGTTACGGTTTTTTTGATTTAGTCGCCAAGCACGCGATAAAATCTATGCAATAGCTTAAAAACAAAAACATCCCAACAACTTGCAAAACAACAAACACTGCGCCAACAAATGAAATGGATGTAAGTTGGTTTTAACTGCTCAGGAAACACACAAATCCGTACACATTCATACAACTCAAAGCAACTGAAGACTAATTGAGTATTAGCAACTCATTGCCCACAAACGTTTGCCACATAAAAAACAAAAGACGTAAGCAAATCCACATCAAGTGGCTTAGAGTAGCGTGGAAGAGACATTCATGCCGCCAAATAAAGTCACAGCAGCGAGGCCTGCGCCAACTTCGGACGAAAGGTAGCATTTTGGTCAAGGTTAATGGTGAAAAACAAATCTTAAAACAAATGGTTAACTTTGTATAAAAAACGATTGAATGAAGTGTTTGTGGTGGCTGTTGCTCTTATAACTGTTGTTATTGTTGTTTAAACGTTTTGCAATTTTTTTTTGCCCCCGATGCTAATTTGCCATGTAAGCCCACAAGTTGGGAATTTTTAGATTTATGACTGACAAATGTCAAAATTTTTTTTGTTGGTTTCAGTTTTTGTGGTTATGCGTGGTAAATTTAGTTATTTTGAGTACTTTGGTTTAAAATTATGAAGAGCCTTTGTTTGCAATATTTGCTAATTTAATATTCATTCATTCACAGCCGATTACATCTAAAATATTCATATATGTCGGATCTGTCAATAAGTTTAGAGTATTGGGACATACTTTGATGAAGTGACGCGCACTGTTTCATAAAACACTTGTTGTAAGTTTACATACTAAAAATTAGTAGGCGAGAAAAACATTAATGAAAATATTTGAGTAGTAAAAAAATATGAGGCAGAGTAAAATTATTATTGATTGGAAGTGCGTGCGCGTCAATTCCTCTTAGACTTTTGATAATGACTTCGCATCCTGCGTCATATAAATAAACAACCACTTTTTGTCAAATTACTACAGTGAGATTTATAACTTTGTGGTTTAGATTTTTTGTTTAATATATTTGATATGCCAGAGCGAAGATCCATTCTTTTGTAATCCCAAGTTGCCCGGAAACATTTTTTAGAGTAAGAAATATCGAAGCGTCTTATACTGTTTTCACACAGAAACTTAATGATCTCATTTCACCTGCTAATGAAATCGTAAATTTTTTGCTTTCCACACAGAAGTAACTGCTCGATTAGTATGAAGGATGAGACAGACAATCATGGCGGAACAATACAAGGTGGGAGCATGATGACATACCTACAAACAAACAAAATTCCATGTACTTGTAAATTCGATGAACAAATGTCAAAAATCGTACTGCGCGGTAGTTGATGTATCAAATCAAATAAAAAAGGTTATAATCAGCTGTTCGATGCGGCCACCTTGTATCGTTCCGCCATGCAGACAATGACATTTGCTTTGAAAACTAAGAAGCGGAACGCTGCCAACAGAGTTGCATTGTGCTTTTGACTTCATTAGGCATTCGATTAGCTACTAATGAAATAATAATAGATTCGAATTTTGTAGGGAAGATTGAGCTCAATAAGCGTCTTAATGTAGAAAATTGCCTTTATTATTCAATAAGCCGTCTGTGTGAAATTAGAATTACTTAGTTAGAATATCAGTAAGCAATAAAAAAAAGCCCCAATAAACTACCCTTGAGGATAGGTAAAAGCTAAACGTCCCAATCAGATAAATTACTAGTTTTATTTGAGCTTAACCGTTTTTTTAAACGGTTTTTGGGTGCCCAACAAGCCGCTGCACTCGCCTCCTTTGTTGTACTTACTGGCGCCTATTGGTAACATCTCAGGACTTTAATTCGTCCTTCCACCTAGTCCTTTCCAGTGAAGTTGGGGACTACCCCCCGTCCTTTGCTTCCACAGGCAGGTTTCAATAAGTTTACTAAATATGTTGATGTCTGCATAAAGCTGGCACAACTTATCATTAAATCTTCTTTGAAACTAGCCGTCGCCAGTGCGCAGATGCGTTTCGGAACGACATAAAAAAAAGTAAAAGTAGCGTATGATCAACCAAGCATAAGAGAAGTGGAACTAATCAAGGGTTGCAAAATGTCCAAGATATATGCAACTCTTATGACGACTAACGAAGTTGCTCTTAACCTTCAAAAGAATGAGACTTTAGAATCATGATGAGCAGGGCAGGATAGGGCCAACTTCCTTTTGGCCAAACATGCATACAAATAAGGTTTCGACAGTGACAGTTAGATTTGGGAAGTCAGGGTTGCAAGAAGAAAGAGTTGAGCACGTTCTATGTCTGTGTTCGATGCTCGCTTCTTTAAATGGGTTTGGTTTTCAACAAAAAGGCGCCACACGCTTCGGCCCAAGCGAAGTGATTTTGGATTTTGGGTTTTATGAAGAAACTCTCCTCAGCCCTGTCCTTGTGAAACTGGTAATAAACAGACGTAAGAGACAGCAGTCCTGTAGAGTATACAGAGGTATGTGACCTTATGCAGTGAGATATTCAGCCAATGCAGGCATAAAGAGAAGGGATACCTGAGAACTAACTGCAATATACGTTCATATACAGTCCACTCCATGTCGAAGGCTACCAACTTTTGTAATAAATAACAACTAAGGAAGGCTAAGTTCGGGTGTAACCGAATATTACATACTCAGCTGAGAAGCTCTGGAGACAAATGTTGGAACCGAATATTGACATAATATACTTATGTATATACTGTAAATATATTAAATTTTTGTTAAAATTTGACTTAAAAAAAATGTTTTTTAAGTGGGCGTGTTCGTCATCCGATTTTGCAAATTTTTATTTAGGACACATATAGTAATAAGAGTAACGTTCCTGCCAAATTTTCATCATGATATCTTCAACGACTGCCAAATTACAGCTTGCAAAACTTTTTAATTACCTTCTTTTAAAAGTGGGCGGTTCCACGCCCATTGTCCAAATTTTACAAATTTTCTATTCTGCGTCATAAGGTCAAACCACTTATCAAGTCTCATCGCTTTATCCGTCCTTTGGTAATAAACTTTCGCACTTTTTTCGGTTTTTCGAAATTTTCGATATCGAAAAAGTGGGCGTGTTTTATAGTCCGATTTCGTTCATTTTAAATAGCGATCTGAAATGAGTGCCCAGGAGCTTACATACAAAATTTCATTAAGATACCTCAAAACACTACAACAAAATAATATACTTTGTGAGCTCTGCTCAGCTGAGTATAAAAATTACTCAGTATCTTTAATGGTAGTTGGAAGAGCTAACTCATTCAGCTGAATTTCCACCGCTTTAAATAACGGAGGACAACAGTTCAAGTCCCTCACCAGGTAAGGCTGCACTGAAATAACCTATCCGTGAGACTTCACATTGACAGAATGACTCAATAGTGTTACCAGAAATTTTCGTTTAGCGACCTTAGTGAAAAACTATATCAAAAACCAGAAACTATGTTATAAAAAACTCCGTCTTCCTTCCAAATACTAGAAGCTTTTTAGGACCTATGCCACTTGCTGCTTCTGGAACTGACAGCTGAATCACTGCTTATAGCTGGAGTCAGGACATGAGCACAAATTGTTACTCGATCGCTTACTTCTTCAAACTGGGTTCCTATATCTGCTATCACTGACAAAGCTTACTTAAAAGCATGTAACGCCAGAGGCAGGCAGTATCCAGTCAGAATACCCGTCATGAGTATCACTCCTTTCTATTTAGTAATATGAATAACTTTGTTAGTCTAAGATTGTAAGATCTACACATAATATTCGACACTTCAACATCCCGCGCTTGGGTCCATGCTTTTTCCTTTAGGTCATGAGCAAATATCCCTTTCTATTAATCTCACCAAATCTATTTGGAACGTTTACAGAGCGGAACTTCGAGGGATGCGCCAGCTGATCTATTTTTTTTTCATTCCCATCTATCCCCATTTGTGCTAGGACCCAATATAAATGAAAATTTCTTCCTATTCCGATTCTTTCCAGAAATTGCTTACACTCTAAAAACACTTTAAGATGTTGTGCTATGCGCGATTGTTAGCTAAATTGCTGCTTGGATGTCAATATAAAAGCCGCCGCGGCTGCAGTTCAAGCTATTTTCATCTAGCGGTTTACGGCTATAAGACAATAGAGTGATAACTAAAGGATCTATTTATTTCCGGACCAGCACAGTTTACCGCAGACCCCTACTTCCATTACTTTGGAATAAATCAGTGTATATATTTTTTGCTTCGTCTGACATTTGGCTCTTAACTGACTTTCGGAGTTCGGATCCAAAGCTGCTAGGAGTTATATTGTTCCAAGTTATTGCTGACTCCATTTGTAGCAGTAAGGCGAACTTTTTTTCAACTCTCGGTCGGCGGTGCTACCTTATGGGAGAATACTTCCTCTTTTTTGAAGAATTTATTTTTGCTTAAAGAATTTCAGCTAAATATGCAATACAGGAATCAACTCTTTTTAGATGCAAATATAAATAACAAATTTATGATTTTTCTTTACTCTTTGGAAAATTACCACGACTTTTTATAAATTACTGATATATATTGAAATAAAAAAATAAAAAAAAATTGTAAATTCAACGGTTTTATTGAAAACTATACTCACATTAAGTAATAATAATGCTAAAAGCTAGAAAATAATTAGGTAGGTCCTAGGTACTAGTCATCACACTCCTCATAAATCTAGGGCGTTGATCAGAAAAATAAATAAAAGCGTTCGTTCCGCTGAATTTAGAAGGCTCGAACATTTTCATTATTTATAGTTGTATGTAAAGTCGGAAAAGGAGCTATAAGGGGATATCCCAGCTGATACCACAGCACAAAGTTGTACATTCATAACGCCCGGGGCACCAGAATCTCCCGAACACGTATCAGCTCTCTGAGTTAAAGAAAAAAACACTGATTCTGTTAAAAATTTCCCTGTCCATCTATGACATATATACAAGACAGCAGTATAAACGAAAACTCCCCATTGTATGGAGTTGTCCAAACCCCATCCACTAACTCCCATTTCTGTGCGCGTGGTTAATGTACTACGGCGAAAGTTCTATATTGTATCACACATGACAAAAGACACACTCATTTTACTCACCGCTATATCCATATATAGTGTTTCCGAATTAAAATTAGATGGATAATATAGGACTGTAAACTCTTTATTATTTTATTGAATTATTTTTACATGCAATTTAAGCTATATTTAAGGATGACAAAGAAGTATAACTTCTCATACGCATACGCAAGTACACGCAGCCATTTTTTATTTGTAGCGATGTAAACTTCCTGCCGTCCTAGGCTAATTAATTTTAACGAATATGTTAAAGATGAACAGACGTTTAAATCGGATTAAATTAAGGTCCTATTAACACCTAACACAAGATCTTGATTATGTCAACCCACTTAGCTTCGAGCAGTGTTTTGCTCAAATTTTAGTGCACTGCCCATAACTATGGTTTTGAAAAACACATAGAACTAATTAAGTATACCGTTGTGTACTTTTCTCTATTTATTCATTAGAATACAGTCATTGTACACATATCACATGATCGTTCTCAAATTAACAAATCGGTTCAGTTGTGCAAATGTTTTGCATAAATAAAAATAAACAATTACAAGCAAATTAGAGGAAACAAAAGCTGTTCTTTCAAACTGTGTTCAACTATTTATATCAGTTTATTTAACCTTGATTAAAAAGTATTCTTATTCCTCAGATCTAGAGAAAAAAAGCTTTTGTTTGGTTTTTTATTTACACAAAAAAAATTTGTACAAATAGCGCCCAGAAAATTAACTCGCTTTACTTTTAAATTTAACAATCGACGGAAAGTCTTAAATGGATATGAATATACACAGTTCTTTCGCGATCCTGTTTTTCGTCATTAGCTGTCTTTTTGATTAATTCAACTTCGCAATATCGCATTATAGGTGGCAGTGATTGGAATATACAGGATAGTCCATACCTGGTATCAATATATTATGTCGACTCATACAATGCCCATTACATGATAAATTTAAACGCGAATTACATCATATTTTTGCAGCTGACGTATCCAGGCCAAAGTGCTGGCGTTTCAGGCCTGTGGGACGAGCGTCTCGCCGCCTATCCGATAAAAGCAAAATTTTTTAATATATCATTCATCTGCGCCCATGCGCCGATAGAGGAGAAAGACGAACAATTAGAACGCACATACGGAGCGCTGCCCCCGTCATGATATAAACGTTCGTGCTTGGCGACTTTAACGCCAGGGTGGGCAAAGAAGGTGTTTTTGTGGCCCTACAGTCGGAAAGTTCAGCCTACACAATGAAACTTCTCCTAACGGACTGAGGCTGATTGACTTTGCCGGTGCTCGAAACATGTCATATCCGCGCACGAGGTTCATGCATAAAAAGATACATCAAGCTACATGGCTGTCTCCTGATCGAAATACTCGCAATCAATCGATCACGTTGTGATAGACGGACGGCATGCCTCCAGTGTTTAGGATGTTCGCACGATCCGAGACCTAACATCGACTCGGACCATTATCTCGTTGCAGCCAAAATACTGCACCCGCCTCAACGCGGCTAAAACGAAGGAACAAAAAACACAGGAAAGCTAGACGTTCGAAAAGCTTAAATCAACAACAGACGTGAGAGCACAACTCATCCTGAAGGTATACAACAGGAGCAGTGGGAGCATATCTCCAAAGCACTCGTACTGCCGGCGGTCGAGGAAAAAATTGGTCCGGCGGCCACTGAAAAAACACTGGTACGATGAAGCATGCCGCGTTGCAACCGAAGAAAGACGCTGCCTACAGGGCTAGCGTTAAACGCGAGCGCGACAAGCAGGAGTGTGGTGTGAACGCTATCGTGAGTTGAAAAAAGGAAGCGAAACGCCTTTTCAGGAAGAAAAAGCAGAAGCAGAAAAGCGTGAGTGCGAGGATGGTTGAGCTGCTAGCCACCAGGAATACCGGCCGCGAAATTGTCTATTCTACCAAAAAAATACGGCGACAGACGGAAGGTTTTAAGACCGTGAGCAAACTCCTGTAGGAACGGAAAACGGCGACCACCTTGTAGACTGATGTCAGAGAGTGCTTCGATTATGAGAGGGAATACTCTCTGCTCTCCTAAATGGACGCAGCAATTCACCGCGCAGAGATGGAGAACCCGAATCCCAGCAATCGATGATGATGAATATATGTCCCCCCCGCCCGATTATGACGAAGTTAGAATAGCAATAACCAGATTGAAAAACAAAACACAAGGCCGTGGGCGCTGATGGATTTCCTGCGGAGCGATTCCAAGTTTGGCGGCGAAGAGTTGATAAGCGCCATGCCAGCAGCTTCTAGCAAAAATATGGGCGACGGAAGCATGCCGACTGGTTGGAATCTAAGTGTTTATCTTGCCAGTGCCACAGAAGATACTGCACAATGCACCAATTATCGTGGAACCAGCCTTCTTATATCGCACTGATAAGGTCCTTATCAAGTGTATTGTGGCGAAAGATTGAAAAGCCCACCGTGAATCGCTGATTGATCTTAAATCAGTGCGTCCTTCAGACGCTGAGAATCTACCGCATCGACCAGATTTTCACCAACTACAATAATGCGCCAAATCTTGGAAAAACCGTGAAAATGAGAATCGGACACACAAAGTCAACTCTTCGTCGACTTTACAAAAGACCGCTTGCGACACATCCGAAAAGAGCTGCTGCCGATATGCCGCTATGTCCTGACTATGGTTTCCCCGCAAACTTATACGGCTGTGCCAAAATGACGTGAGCAACACATCAGCTGCAGTCAGAGTGGGAAGGCCTCTCCGAGCCGTTGCGAACTATAGACTGGAGGGTTTCAGACAGGGTGACCACTATCGTGCGATTTCCTCTTTAAATTTGATGCTGGAGACAATTATACTAGCTGCTCAGAACTCACCGCACTGGACAATATACTATAAAGCGTGCGCACTTACTGGCATATGCTGATGACTATGATATCGTTGGCCTAAACACCGCTCTGTTAGTTCTGCTTACTCCAAACTGGAAAAAGAAAGCAGTAAGATGGGTTTGATGGTGAATGAGACACCAAAACGAAGTAACCCTTGCTGTCATCGAGCAAAGAGAGTCAGCGCTATATGCGCCTGGCAAACATGCTACTGTTTGCAGCATAATTCGAAATAGTAAAAGACTTCGTTATTGGGAACCAGCATCGACACTAGCAACAACCATCAGCATGAAATCCCCCCCGCGAAAGAAAACAAAAAAAAAAAAAAACACCAACAAAACCCAACAACACACCACAACACCCAACCCCAACACACCCACAACCACACCCAAAATCAATCTTGCCAATAAACGGATACTTTGGATACTAGGTAAGGCAATTGAAAAGTAAGTCCCCCCTCACCAATCTCGGCGAACGAAAATCATACTCTCTCAAGTCACAGTGATCGTACCCGTCTGGCCTATATGGGGCAGAAGCATGGACCATGTGAAACAACAGCAGATTGAAGCGGCTTGGGAGTGGGTTCGAGAGAAAAGAGTATTCTTCGAAAGATTTATTTAGATGGGCCTCATTACGCGTTGGCGCGATGCGAGTACTCGAAGACGAAAATAAATGATGCGGCTGTAGCGAGCTATACGCAGACATCAACATAGTCCAGCGAATAAACGCAAACACAGCAGCGGCTGCGCTGGCGAGGCCATGTTATGCGAACTTAAAGATGATGCTTCCGGCCAAGAACGTGTTTCTATCGGAACGCGGCTTATGGAAGCCAGAGGTAGAGGGCGGCCCCCCCAATTTCCGTTGGAAGGACCAGTGGAAAACGATTTAAACTCCTTGGTTGGACCAATGGCGCGGTTGGCGGAGCGAAAGGACGCGACTGGCGCGATTTTGTTGGACGGCCATAACCGTTTAGACGGTTTAAGCGCCAATTAAGCAGAAAAGAAGTATCCGATTTAGTAATATTAACAAAAGGTTTACAGCATATAGATCGTCCATGTTAATTTTAATTCGAGAACACCAACTATGGAATATAGCTGTGATTAAGTGGGTGCGCCCTTTGTGTACCTTAAAACCCCGCGCAAAGGGATGCGAGTAAGGGATGCGGTTGCATAACTCCATACAATGGGGCCTTTCGTTATACTACCATCTCTACTGTCTTGCATATAATAGAAAAGAAAGCGCAATGTGCGGCTCGTTATGTGAGGCAGTGAAATATTTTTAACAGGATCAATGATTTGTTCTAAACTTCCAGGGAGTCTGATACGTGTAAGACGATCTGAGATTCTGGTACTCCGCGCGTTGTGAATGGCAACTTTGTGCTGTGGTCATCAGCTGGAATACCGATGAGAGACCCCTATTATTCCGCCTTTATGTACAACTATACTGATGCAATGTTCGAGTTGTTCTAAATTATGCGCAAACGAAATTAATTGCAGAGGTGTGCAAATTGAAGTGTATCTACAAGGGAATAATGTTTATATTTTATTTGGCTGTATGCATTATAGTGTGACGCATGCAAATGCTTAGGTGGTGAGATCAAAGTTAGTTCCGCCTTGTTCATGACTCGATTTGGCGCTGAAATTTGGTAAATATGTAGTAGAGCTTACGCTTTCTTCTCGAACACAGCTGAGATTTCGAGCTCCGAGAAATCGAGAACTCGACTCTCGCGAGATTCTCTGTCTCTAAGTATCGGAATACTCGCGAACTTCGCGCTGCATTGGCAGTATCTATAATTCCGGTGTTTTAGTGTGGTTTTGTGGCAATTTTCGCTTGTGCTTCACCCGAAATAGCAAGCTCTATATAAAACAGCCAATGAATCGATTAAAATGAATTTCGAGAAGCTCGCGAGTATACGAGTATTCGAGATTCTAGAATCTCGCGAGAATTGAAAGTCGAGAAGTTCGCGAGCCTTACGAAAATCGAGATTCAAGAATCGCGCGAGAAGAAGGCGAAGACTCGCGAGAAATCTCTTCCGAACAAGCTCGAAAAATTCGTACGCTCAATAGGTAGCAATTTTCACATAAGCCACTGTAGATACCTGTCATTACTGGGAAGATGATCGGCATTGGGACATAATTAAAAATAATAAATTCGATTAATTGCGAAGTTAGCTACACTTAATGTGAGAAAAAATATTTATTTATTAAATTTTTCAATGTTAAACTGAACTTATTGTCATTGTTGACAATCATTTCACAGCCTCTATATGTTTAGTGAAATTCATTATTGCATCATTTAAGCTATAGTTTAATGATGATAAGGACAGTGTAAAGCTTCTCATGCGCGTATGTAAGTACACGGGCGCCATTTTTTATTTGTAGCGACGTAACTCACTTTCTATATTTAAGAATATGTCGGAGGACGGACAGGACGTTTTAATCGGATTCAAATCACGTCCTATTAACACCTAATACAAGGATCTGGATTATGTCAAGCCACTAAGCTGTCGAGCGATGTTGTTGCTCAAATTTTAGTTGCACTGCCCCAACTATGTTTAGTTTTGAAAACAGATAGATCTAATTAAGTGCACCGGTTGTACTTTCCAGTCATTGCATTAGAAATACATCATCGTACGAGTGATCACATGATCGTTCTCAAATGACAAATCGTTCAGTTGTGCAAATGTTTTGCATAAATAAAATAAATAACAACTACAACGAAATTTCTTCTAGTTATTTGATAGAACAAAGCTGTTTGTGCAATTGTTATTATACTTGAAATTTTATCAGTAATTTGCCAAAATTGCAGTTTACGTCATTTCATTTACCTGTGATGTAAAAAGTATTCTTAGTCTCAGACAGGTCTAAAGGAAAAAACTTTTGTTGTTTTCTTCATTCAACAACAAAATTGTATAAATAGCGGCCGAGAAAATTAACTTGCTACTTTATTTTAATTTTATTTATTTAAAGTCCTCGACACAAACACAGCGATCGGACTAATATTGCAATAGAGAACCGATATGCATGTAATTACAAAGCACATCCTTAAGATTAAAGAGTTTAAAAGCGGATACGTAAAAATTACATGTTATTAAAAATTTGACATCGCTATTGTGTAAGAAAAATAAAATTAAAATATTCAGCTAACCTAAGAGTCATGGCAGTATGTAAAGCGGCAAACGAATATTCAAGGCTATGCAGTTGTATGATCATGTAACGTGAGCACCACGACACACGGTGGGGTATTTGATCAATTTAGCTGGTCCACATGTCGATTTTCAAAATATTGCCCATAATATCTCGCCATGGCGTTCTAGATGTCCACTGATTGTATAAATACCCCAAAACCCAATCTGCACGTCAACGGAGCTAACCGCGAATCACCTAAAGTTGTATATCAATTGTGTGCAGTTCGATGTAATATTTTGAGTAAAAAGCAATATACAGTTTTAAACTAACACTTGTTTAGCCTTAATCAAATATAGTTAAATTTCTTGTAGGAAAGGAAATGTTTTTAAAATTCATATATTAATGTTTAATAACGCAGGTTTTAAACTGAGTTATTCTACTTGTAAAAAATCTACTACTTTTCCAATATTAGAATTTTTTAAAACCCTTGCAAAAACATATATTTTTTGTCATGGCGTATCATGTCAGTAATTTTTTGGCATACATAGGCTAGGTAGGTTTAGTTTAGGTGGTGCTGCCCTGATAGGAAACTCACTTGAACAACAAGAAGGTCGCGTTGTGATACCACATACACAAAAATAACGGTGACTTAGATCTAGCTCCTTAGAGAATAGTTGGGTAGCAACGATAAAGCTCCCGAATGATACCGATCTCAACTTTGGATAAATCCTCGGGAGATCCATTTGAGTCGCGAACGAAGTACTTTCGCCTAGTTCTGGCAAAAGCTGGCAATCAAGCATAAGTGATTTGTGATTCCACCTCATATCCTCCATACAGCTGCAGCAGATGGAGTTTTCCAGTATTTGAGACTACCACATTGGACAGTGCCCTGTCAAAACCCCAATGGACCATTGAATATGTGAGCCTTAGTGAACCCATCATTTCAGCAGACCTCCTGTCATCCACTTTCGTGTCAGAAGATCATCAAGACGGTGGTGACCATACCCAACCGTTTTTTGCTGACTGGATCGAGGCCCAGCTTTGAGAGAGAGGAGCATCCACCAACAGGTGGCC
>JARSSU010033091.1:0-33668 GCA_029619165.1 Eurosta solidaginis
GAAATCTAAGCAGGTGATGGCCTAGAACTCTCGCTGGGTACGTCTACGGAACACTTTCTACTACACCACCTACGTAAGTTAAATCTAACCGATACTCAAATTTGTCGTTTCTGTGAGCTGGAGATGAAATTCGGTTCACGTTATTTTCGAATGCATTATAGTCGTGCTCTGGCAAGGCTGGACTGACTCCGTCGAGGTAGTGTGACTCTTAATCTCTATGTGATATGGAGTAAAAAACCTGAAGAGGTACTTAGAAGTACTCAAAAGCTCCACATACAAAATTAGCTGTAGGTCATGCGCATATTGTCTTTCCTTTTTTATACGATACAATAGGATCATGTACTAGTCTGCTATAGGACCGGGAGCGACTCGGGATTTTCTCCGACCAAGGACTGTCATTTCAGTGTGACCCCATCTAATTTGTTTTCGTCCCTCCCACAAATTGTCATCCTCCCAGCAGCTCCTTGCAGCAGTACTGCTCCATATTCTCTTACTCCGGGAAGATATCGACTCCATCCGTGTCCGTCTCCTGACCCCGGTCCTGAGAAATGTTTTTGCTGCATCTGCCAGAAAGATCTTTTTAGGACGGTCATACTCTGTTCAGTGTGCTCGTGCAAGGGATGGTTGCAGCGACAGGTGGTTCTGGGCTTGATCCCAAAACCCGACGTCCACGTACTTTTATAAATCTTTTGTGCCTCTGCTCCTTGCTCTGTGCACGCCCAAGGGCGTCCCGTAAGTCTACGCCGTCTAAGTGCACGCACACCCCACATACCTACACCAACCACCCCTACCTGCAGCAGCCGCTGCTCAGCAAGCCACAACAAGTACCCGCTGCTGCTGACTCGTGCCCCACTGGCGCCAACAACTCAACCGCTCTGATACCACTCATACCTGCTACTTCGATAGTAGAGTTGTCAGCAATGCTGAGCATCAGCCTCTGCGTCTTCTCCCGCCCCTTTTCCGGCAGCATCATGCAGGTCAGTGAACAGACTCTTAGTCCCTACCTCCGTTTGCACTATCTGCCAGCACAGAATATATAGGTTTGCGACATCCGCCCAATGCAGCTCCTGCCTGGGTGGTTCCACTTCTAGATGTCTGGTCTCCGCGACGGACACCCCAACGGGTTTCATCGCGCCATGTTGCCAGGTCGCAAACCCAAATCATCCTAGTACACCAATGCTTGCCCAAGGACGCCCAATCCCAGGGCCACAACAGCAATTGCGTCCTGGCCTTCCAAACCCAGGCGTATCACCCGTCACTTACCCCCAGAGTGGCGACGTCTCCCCTTAGCCACTTCAGAATTCTGCAGTTAACTGTAATGGACTAACTGGGAAGATTTCGGAGATAGTCGATTTCATGAAGCGCCACAACATCCGCATTGGTGCGATTCTTTTTAATTAATTTATTTATTTATTTACGATCTTGAAGATCTATATAATTAATAAGGTACAAGTATTTTTAATGTTTACATATTTGTTTCAATCATTGAATTTCTTTGACTTCAACTATATAATATCTATAAAATTATTTACTAAATAAATTAACTACTTTACAGGTAGCGCTTTACAGTAGCTGTATATTAACTTCTCGAATTTTTTGGTATTATTACAGTTTTTAATATCAATTGGCAGATCATTATATTCTCTAATTCCTTCGTAGTATATACTTTTATTATCGAATTCAGATCTCACTACCGGCAAGTAAAGTTGTTATTGTGTCTCGTTGATAGCTATGGGACCTCTCTGTTTAGTCTGACATGTTCACTTAGGTAATTCGGCAAGTTTCCCAACTTTATGTTGTGTATAACTTCAATGTGTAGTAAGTGATGTTTTGTTTTACACTAAGCCAGTTTAAGCTGTCTAGTAAATCCTTAATTGGGGTATCATACCGTTTTCCTTATATGAAACGCATACTTTGTTTGTTTAATTTGTAGCCTGATTTTTGCGAATCAGCTAATGCGAATAGGATTGTAGGACAGTAAATAATGCGCTCGATAATAGATCTATAGACCATTATTTTGTATTGCATACTAATATGCCTGCATGATCGAAACATGAACCCTATTTTTTGGAAATTTTCCCTTCGATGTATTAAGATGTTCATCAAATTTAATTTGTCATCTATAATTATTCCCAGTATTTTATTCGGGTTACTTCTTTCTATAGGGGTATTGCTATTTTTAGTGAACATCATCTTGCGTCACTCTAGACCCCATTATCATCCATTTTGTCTTTTCTATGTTTATTTTAAGCATATTTTGGCACAACCACTTATATATTGCCTGTAGGTCCGATTGTATTTTTGAGGCTGCCTCATCAATTGTGTTACCGCTTATAGTCAAAAGTGCATCATCAGCGAATAATCTTTTTGCAGTATCTGATACAGTTTTTAATATCATTTATGTAATTATAAAAAGAATTGCTGCAAGCACCGATCCCTGTGGCAATCCTATTTCAATGTCCACTTCGGGGAAATCTTATTTTTATTACAGTTTTTCTGCTTTCTTCCACTAAGGTAACTTTTGAACCAGTTAAGCGCTATGTTTCTTATGCCAATTTTATACAGTTTTTCTTATAAGAATATCCTGTCTACTGTTTCGAAAGCTCTTTTTTAGGTCGAGGAAAACTGAAATTGTAAATTGGTTTCTTCGTTCTACTTTCTTTCCATTCTGCATTACCAGGTTAGTGCAGTTTCACACGAGTGGTTTGATCTAAACCCCGACTGGGCTCCTTTATAATATTTCGTTTTTATTTAAGTATCCAGCAATTGGTTCTTACTACAGTTTCTATTATTTTCTCATGGCTAGGTAAGGTATTTATGGGTCGTATCTCCTCTGGTTTAATTGTTCCCTTTACTTTTTCACAGGTACAATTACTGAGGTCTTCCAGCAGTCTGGAATACACCAAATTGGAAACTTTCATTAATTACACATGTATAGGTATATCCTAAGTACTCTGCTGTCCTTTTAATACACCTTCCGTTACTAATTTTTTTCCTCGTACTTGTTTTTTAATTTCGTTGTTACTCTCATAATTTCTTCAACATCTATTTCCTTCAATTAAACACGCTTCTGCTTATCTCCATTTGATTTCAATGCTATCTCTGATTTCGATTATGCTCTCATTAAAGTAACGGTTAATTCAGTTGCTATTTCATAATCATCTTCAATAAGAGCACCATTTATAGAAATTTTTGAATTGTGGCTACCTCACTACTCAAATTTATGCGTTTTTAGACATTCCACTATTTTGGTTATTAGTATTTCTTGAGATTTTGCTCCATAATGTATTTTAACTGCTTTTTTGTAATATCGTTTTATTGTAATATAGTTATCCCAAATTGGTTCTCTCTGCTATTTTAAATTGTTCATACTTCAGCTTTTCACTCTGTTAGTTCATGGTAGTACCATTTATTAATCAATTAACTTGAACTCGCTTTTTATATGTTAAGTGGCCATTACGTCATTAAGGATGTTCTTTATTCTTTGGACCTTTAGGCTAACTTCGCAGTTGTTTAGTTCAGCTAAGTTTAGTTTCTAAGGAGATTTACTAAGTGGTCTTTTGCATAGTTATTCCAACACACACGCGGTTTTCAAGATTCCTCATTGGTACTTCTTTTGAATTGTATTTGAATGAAATAGTTTTCATGATCCGAAATTTATGCGAATCCAAATTCGATACTTCAACTTCAGTTTTGTTACTAAAGAGTAGATCTATTCTCGTTTGCATTGTTCTGTTATTCTTGTATTAAAATTATTAATTGATACATTGCTATTGATTCGAATGTCCTAATTAGCTGTCTCGAGTATGTTGTGTGTGTATTGACATTTATATAAAGTCGCCATAACGATATTGTTGCCGCTTTCAGAAAAGAGACTAAACTCACAGCAGATCTGCATTGCAGACCTTCTCTGGGTATAATGTCCCACAGGAAAGACCGCGAGAGCGGAAATGGAGACGGTCTCGCGTTTATCATACACCACTCTGTGCAATATTATATATTTGATCCTGGCATCGACGCAGGACAATGTCTTAGAACGTCAGGCCTATCTGTCCGGTCAGGCGAATGCAAACCTAGAAATCACAACATCTACATCCCTCCTGTCCACCTGTTGTGCCCCAGTGGAATACCGCCTAATATCAGGGCTTACTCGCATCTGACACCAATCGCATGATCTCATCATCATCATCATCATCATCCTCCTCAACTCCTATTGGAGCATAGGGCCTCAGACCACACGACTTAAATCTTATTCTGTTAGGTGCAGTCTGTGATGTCATTCCACGTATAGTCTGCGTCTCTTCGAGTCTTTCACGGTTCTGCCGCCACAGTTTTCGCAGGATGCACCAGGTCGTGTCGGCGTGTCCCTTTGGATTCCATCCGCAAGGCTTGTCTGGCTATATTTACTAACTGGAGGTCTCTGAGCGTGTGACCAATCCACGACCATTACGCTTGGTATTTCTGTGCAGCCATTAGGTTGATTGTTCTAGACCATAAGTAGCGTCATTTCTGAATTCTTTCCTATCCGGCATCGAATTTCAGGATTCGGCGGGCAGTACATTTATAATAAAACCTTGTAGACGTTTCTGAATTGAAGCTTGATTTAACATGCGAAATTAAAATAACCAGTCGAAGCTTTTTCGTTTCTTAAAGATATTTGGCTGGACATCACACGTTTGCCAGCTGGGACCCAAAAACCATTCTTGCGTTGTTATGCGAGACTGACGTCCTCATCTGCACCGTTCTGATTTGTGAGACAATACTCCAAGATAGACGAACAACGGACTCTACACCTTCGATTTCATTTTCGTCAACCGTAAGCATCAATAGGCCTTGATGAAATCATACTACGCCGCATCTTATGACTTCGGTTATTCGCTTATTGCTGCTTAGTCCGTCCTCCTTGCAGGTGTGTGTTAACAGCTTCTAAATCTGTGTGAAGGAGTCACAGTACTTCGTTGCTTAGCAGACAGACAAACTCGTCCTGCATAAATTTTTAAAATCCCCTAGCTGAGTGAAAGGCGTCCACTGTACACCGTGTCACCATTTTCTCTGCGTTCCTCATAATTCTTGTAGATGCCAAGATAAACAAGAGCGGCGCGAGAGTATGCATCCTGTCGCACCCCGCTTTTAATTTCGAACGGTTCGGAGAGGCACCATCGTGACTGACCGGCACTCAAATTCAGGCATACATTGCCTTTCTAGATGTTGATCATTTTATTGGCATTCCCTCTCGTTTTCGTAGTATTTTCCAGAATATATCTTTCCTGTCCTGGTTTGTCTAAGCCAACCTGATTTTCTCTTAGAGGTCCGTGCACGCGACTCTGATATTCGGGACTGTACGTATCGTGGAGAACACTTTGCTAGGAAATCGAGAGTAAGGTGATACCTCTGCTAGTTGTTACAATCAGAGAGTATTTCCCTTTTTTGTTTTGCGACTTTGTACAAGTATGTGCCTTCATAGTCACTCGACGAGGGTAGGATTCTTCTTTTTTCCATACCTGACGGAGATTGGAAGTAAGGTTTCAGCTGCGGTATCTGATCTGCTATGAGGTATTCATGCAGCATATATGTCCATCAGTTCCTGGGCCTTGCAACTGTTTTAAGGACTTGATGCTGAAGCTCTTTCATTTTTTCGTAGCGCGCGCGCTGTTTACCCCATGAAGTGGGATTAGTGTGTAGTTTGCAGCTACTAGTGTTGGAATGTAGGTCGCTTCAACTACAGGATTAGTGAATACTGTCTGAAGTGTTCCACCATACACTCATTGTTGTCTTCGCTTCCGTTAATAAGATTCCGTTGTAACGTATCTTCTACTGTGTTTTTGACTCACTACCTGTATTTTTCGTTTCTCCGGTGAGTTCCCTACTAATCTCATAGAGTCCCTCATATTATTAATCTGGCTGTCTGCTTGCGGCTGCCGCTTCCTCAGACTCAGACTTGCTAATGTGTCAGCGTGTCCAGTCCCCATGCTCTATGTCTTTTCTTTCTAGCAGACTTCTTAATTAGCTTAGCTCGCATTATTTTCTTTATACCATTGCGGATTAACTGACTGCCTGCTTTTCCTCCGTGTCGTGGTGTGTTCGTCCGTCTGAGAAGCGATTCTTAATTTTCCGCCGTCTGATCAATAAGTGTCACGTATTATTTGTAGCCATACTTTTCTGGGGTGTCTTTGCTTTGTTTTGTGTCCAAGATACTGCTACTAAGGTTCTTGGTAGACTATATTACGGAGTCTAAGAGCCTGTCACCTGACCGTACTACCAACTACTCATGTTTAATACCTGTTCACACACGTTGCGCGTACTGTGCGTCGCATTAAAGGCACTTGCATCTCTCATGCTTTAGTTCTCAATCAAGTTTCCTTCTTGCTGGCTCATTTTTTGAAGGTTTTTTCCTGTTTTTACTCTGCGGGGCTCTCTTCTCTTTCTGTACTCTCTACTTGTTACTACTCTAACTGTTGCGTTACGTACTTGCTTTCTTTCTTGTACTACTGCTCTCTATCTTTACTTTTTTTTTCTTTTTTTTCTGTACTTACTCTACCTCTGTGCGGCTACCTTAAATCTGAGACTACCAGCTACAAGTAGTGATCGCTACCACTCATCTGCTCCTCTTCGTAACGCGCCACATCGAGCAAGGATGACTCCATCTGCTGTTATTAGTACGGGTCATTGGTTATTAGTGCGTTGATCCGGAGACGTCCATGTTGTGTGTGGACTAATTATGGGGAATAAGCTTCCAAGGCTTCTCAGGATCACCAGACCGTTTCACAGCAAAATTCTATAGGCCTATTACGCATTGTCATTCCGTGTTACCAGGGCTGTGTTTACCATGTATTATTTCTAGAGACCATCATTGTCATTATCAAACTTTAGCATTTAAAGTCTGCCTGATAATAAGCCATATGTCCCCCTTGATTAACGTGTGTGAGTTTTACGCAGCTGTTGAGCTTAATCGGAAAATTCGTTTTTTGATTTCGTCTTTTTGGCTTTCTTTGGTCATAACATTGATGATGACTAGTTTTCCTTGCTCTAGTGCGGAGTTTAGTATAATAATTCTGGGGCTTATCGCACCCATTCAATGATACTTTTGGTTTTTTTTTGTTTGTTTTTTATTAAAAACCTACGCCGCTGGTGTGACTCTCTCCTTCTTTCGGCCGAGTTATAGGACGTTGTTTAGTTGGTATCATTTATTCGGCCATATATCCTGTTCCTATGCACTCTTGTTGGCTAATATTGTTATTTTTGTATCGGTGGGCTTTTGCATTTCCGTAGTAGCTGTTCAAGCTTACCACTCTCATAGAGAGTTCGTACTATTCCATGTACATATTTGTGTTTTATGCTTCTTGCCGATTCTGTGTGTTGGGTTACTTTCAGAATATGATCTTGGTCGGTCGTTTCAGTTTCATTCATCCTAATATTAAAGCGTGATTTTCGGCACCCTCCACAAAGATCCGATGTGCCGCTGCCGAAGCAGCGGGATTGTGTCGCAATGCTGGTTACCCCGGGGAGAATAGTTTCCCGTTATCGTTTTGATCCATGCTAGAATCTTATTTAAATTTCAATCAGGCGACGTGAGGAGCTTCATACAGATTGCTCGAAGCAGGCCGCTCCTTACATGGAGAACGACGCCACCTGCCGCTACTCGCTCCAAAGAGAGCGACGAGATGTACTTTGTGGTTTAGTAACGAAGTGTCCTTCTTCGGCGCATTATCTTAGGCGATTTCAATGCCCATCATGATCTGCATTCAAACTTGCGAGACGGACAGTAGGGTGAGATGTTGGCGGTCAAATAGAAGAAAACGACGTTCTGCACAATAAACGAGATGCCCCCACACGTATGGTAGTGAAGCTGTCACAGTTCGCCGGATATCTCAATCTGAGCGCAGAACTCGTAACTGCGTCAACTGGCAGCCGATGGTAACATTGGCATCCGACCAACTTTTCTATACTTATTTCGTTCGAGCGTACCGCCGACTTCTATCGTTACAGAAAACGCACTTTCATAAACTTTAAAAAAGGAAAGTGGGGCGAATACAAATCTTTTACAGACAACCTCTTTGCTGCCCTCCCTATCCCGACTGATGCCCGCCAAGGGGGAGCGTGCTTTACGCAAGGTCATTGAATCCGCCTCGGCACGTTACATTCCTGCGGGAAATTCCCGAAATCGTCCCCACTTCCCGGCGGAGGCCACAATTTAGCGAGAGAACGTGACCTTATAAGACAACTGGATCCCGGCGACCACCAAAAAGCGGATATAAACCAACGCATCAGATTGCTTATGGATGAACACAAGCGGGCGAAATGGGAAGAGCACCTAAGCGGTTGTAACCTCTCTGCCGGTATGGGTAAACTTTGGTCCACCGTAAAGTCCCTATCGAATCCGTCTAAGCACAATGCAAAGTTTCCATCGCCTTCGGCGCTAAAGTGCTGTCGGATTCAAAAAAATGCGCACGCGCTTTTCTTCCGTCATATGTAGTGCATTCTACGGTCGACAAAGATAGACGGAGGCCAACAGATACGCACCTAAACATAAATTCAGCGCGTCAACCAATTACCATCAACGCCAGAGAGGTGAAGATGCCATTGTCACGCTAAACATCAAAGCAGTGGACCCAGACGGCATAGCCATGCCGATGCTTAAAAAGCCTAGGGAAAGAGGATTTCAAATATTTAGCACATGTCTTCAACCTGTCTCTTTCCACCTTTGTCATCCCCGAAAAATGGAAAATGGCCAAGGTGGTCCCGCTACTAAGCCTGGGAACCAGCTAACATAGGAAGTCGTATCGTCCCGATATCTCTCCTATCGCCAGTAGCAAGACGCTTGAAGCCATTTTGCTCCCCTACTTCCAAGCTAATTTGCAGCTAGCCTGTCATCAGCATGGCTTCAGAAAACTCCATAGCACCACCACCTCCCTAAATGCATCAGCACCCAGATAAATTACGGTTTAAATAAAAACCCCCACCATAGAACAGTACTCGTAGCGCTAGACCTATCAAAAGCTTTGATACAGTCAACCATGGCTCGTTACTGCAAGACCTGAAGGGTCTACCGGTCTACCCTTCCCCATGTCTTAAAAGGTGGAGCGCAAATTATCTGGGTGGTCGGCAGGCATCGGTGCAATTTAGAAACGAAACATCAAAACCGAGGAGAATTAAACAAGGGGTGCCACAGGGTGGTGTCCTATCCCCACTTTTGTTTAATTTCTACATATCTAAGCTACCTTCACCACCGGAAGGAGTCACAATCTGTTTCCTACGCCGATGACTGCACAATAATGGCCACAGGCCAGGCCCAAAGATCGATGCGCTATCCAATAAAATAAAACGGCTACCTCCCTGAACTTTCCAGTTTTTTCGCCTCGCGAAACCTGGCATTATCACCGACTAAATCTTCCGTGACCTTATTTACAACATGGACGTCCAAATGTCGACCATTTCAACATCCACGTCGATGGCACTACGCTACCGGACTGTCCTACACCCCAAAATCTTGGGTGTTGACGTTTGATCAGGATCTACATTTTGGTGAGCACGCAGCCGCAATTGTTCCGAGAATTCAGAGCCGTAACAAAATCCTCAAATCCCTCTCTGGCAGTACTTGGGGAAAGATAAAGAAACGCTCATGACTACATACAAAGCAATTAGCCACACGATTACGTGCTACGCGTCACCCATATGGTTGCCTAGCCTAAAATCACCCACTGGAAGAAACTACAGGCCTGCCAAAATACTGCTCTCAGAATCGCCACGGGCTGTCTTCTTATGTCCCCAGAACACCATCTGCATAATGAGGCGAGAATACTCCCCATCAGGGAGAGAAATGAGATGCTGACCAAACAGTTCCTGTTGAATACCCAGAAACCTGGGCATCCCAACAGACATCTGATGATGAACCAGCACCGCCTAGTGGCTTAAGGAGTCATCTCCGTAAGCATTTTGAGGAAATACGGCACCTGAGAACCCAGCCGTATGAAGTGAAAAACACAAGCAGGTCCTTGGTGAACTCCATAAACAGGCGTCGGACCTTTATGCCGGGAATTGCCCGGTGGATCCAGTACTTAACGAAAAATATCCAAAACTCGCGGAAGAGGAACGCATACTCCCCAGGGAAACGCGTGTCACTCTTGCTCAACTTCGTTCTGGATACTGTAACAGGTTAAACTCTTACTTATCCAGAATCAACCCGACATACAAAATGTATGCCCCGCTTGCAATGTGTCCCCACATGACACTAACCATCTCTTCAATTGTAATGTGGAACCAACGCCTCTAACACCCCTTTCCTTATGGTCCACCCCTGTTGAAACGGCAAGTTTCCTTGGACTCCCGTTAGAGGATATTGATGACAATTTGTGATCGGTCGCGGCTATTAGGTGGGGCGAGCATTGCTACAACAACAACAACAACAACAGACCTTGTCCTATCCCAACTTTGATCTGTCTGCATGACTTTTACTCCCCATCCCCCTCCCTCTCCCCCCTTTCAATTTTTCTCTTCTTTTATTTGCTCCTCCCTATCTCGTTCTCACTTTCTACGCTCTTTTCACTTTTCGTCTTTTTTTACCTATTCCACTCTCTCTGCGGCTTCATCTGTCTCTCTAGCGCCCTTACATTCTTCCTCCCCTACCCCCTCTCTCTCTGTCTCCCTAACTCCGTCTAACTCTATCTTTTTCTCCTTCCTTGTTCCAGCTTTCTCGAGTTTCCTTCATCCAAATATCTAGCAATCCTCTCCCTAAAAATAAGTACGGAACAAATTATTGTCGAGGGCGCTACAAATTAAGATGTTTTCACGTAAATCGGGCCCTAGCCCATCACCTAGAAAGAGTGCGTTCTAAGATCCTAATAATCTAGGCAAGAAACTATCACTGTATGCAGTCGCAAACTGAGAATGATTTTTTAGAATTGAGCGGTCTCTTGACCTCTAATCCTTACCAAAAACTTGACAGAAAAATCCTCTGGGTGTTATGCAGTTATTTTGGAAATTTTAACAAAATAGGCTGAGTTCGAGGGTCAAAATCAAGAGCACCGGTAAAAAAAACGTTGGTTGAGCTGGTTGAAATCGAGAACGCAGGCTTTATCGAAAGTCACAGTCAGATATAAGCAGATATTTAAGGTTACGCTGATAAACATTTGGAATCAGGGAGAGTCAAGCTTCACGGCATAAAAACTTTCGCTTATGATAACAGAAGTCTCTCTATTTCTCGCTATTTCAAATTACCATAATTAAACTGACGACATCGTATGGAGAGCGTTATTGAGCTATACAGTAAGCGGTGCCAAACGGATTTATCCACAAAAGGCGATAGTGAGGACTGCATCATAGGAACCTTTCTTATCGATATGTCAGACAGATTTTGGCGATATCGATTCATAAAACAGGGGATACCACGGCGTGGTGTTCAATCTCCGTTTCTGTTTAATTTCTACATATCAAAGCTTCCTTCCACACCAGAAGAAGTTAGAATCATTTCCTATGCACGAGTGGGCAGTGGTTTCTCAAGCGTCGAGATCCAAAACTGCTCAGCTACAAAAGAAATATCATCATCTGAGGGTAAAACTTAAACTAATAAAATATAGACAAACATATGTATGTGGGTATTCATCCCATTTCGACCAATTTTGAACCCGACCCCTTTAGAATTGGCTGAAAGGCTTTCTTCTTTTTCTAGCTTACGAAAGACGTTTTTCAGAAGTTTTTCAAATTTTTTCAGCCAACTCAAAAAAAGTTATGAAAAAAAGCTAAAAAAGTAAAATTTTATTTTGTATTTTTTCCGAAAAGTACATTTAAAAACATATTTATTATCCCAAACGGTCAACACCGTTTTTTTCAAAATATTTTAAAAACTTATTTTGAGTTGGAAAACGTTGTTTTTTTTTCAAAATGCTATAACTTTTTCAAAAATTGACCGTTTGGGATCATTTTTTTTTAAATATGTTTTTAATGTACTTTTCGGAAAAAATACAAAAAAAATTTTAAAGTTCAATTAAATAAAAAAAAATTCTCAGCCCACTCCTGGATTAGTGGGGATGATTGCAGAATTGATTGAAGTTGTTTATGAGAAAAAAAAGGTCGAAATTCGAAAAATCTCGAAAAACTGAAAAATTACAAAAAAAAACTTTAAAAATTTGAATTTTTTCCGAAAAGTAAATTTAAAACAATTTAAAAAAAAAGATCCCAAACGGTCAATTTTTGAAAAAGTTATAGCATTTTGAAAACAAAAACGGTGTTTTTTTTTAAATTCATAACTTTTTTTGAGTTGGATGAAAAAATTTGAAAAAATTTGAAAAACGTTTTTCTTTAGCTATAAAAAGAAGAAAAACTTTCAGCCAATTCTAAAGGGGTCGGGTTCAAAATTGGTCGAAATGGGATGGAATACCCCATATACAGCATTATCGATTAAGAGAGATAAAACAGTCTTTTTTAGAGAAAAAAGGGAGTCCGACACATCAAATATGTTTGAGTGAGAGTTATAATCCTGGCACAAACACCGGAAAGGTTCGTTAAGTTCGAAATTCGTTCTACATTGCTTTAAAAGAAGAGGTATGCTGTGTGTCGAAGTGCGAGAGGGAACACTAAAGTTCACTTCGTTCTGAAGAAATGGGCTTGAAATCGATCCATTCAGTAGTTTTGTCATAAATATTACGCCATGCATATTTCTAGACTTGCAAGAGTTGGAAGATAGATAAGTTTTAATCGATAAGTATAAGGTGGAAGATTAAATGAACAGTCCCATTGAAAATTCCTTAAGGCAAATAGTAAAAACTGTTTTTGTATTGATTCGAGCCTGTCAGTATGGACTTGAAAACGCGGATTCCAGACTATTGAGCCATACTCTAATATCGGTTTAACCAATGTTGTGAAGAGGGTTTTCGTAACGTAGGGGTCGTTAAACTCTTTTGACCACTTTTTCACAAATGCTAAGACACCTTTAGCTCTATTGACAGTGGCACTTATATGAGTGTTGAAGCTAAGTTTGCAGTTCATTGTAGCTCCCAAATCTACACAAACATTAACATTGCCCTTCCCTCCACTCCCACCAAAGCTCTTGAAACCATATTATTCCTTCTCCCAACTGATCTATATGGTAGATACTGTGCCTCCTGCAACGCGGCAAGGCTCAACGCTATCGAACCATGGAGGGCTGCAGGTTTGGTCACACCCGGATCCTGAAGCAAGTCCCCGAAACCTTCTTGAAATTGGACCATACAACAACTTCCCCTTGCTGGGACAACAAATTTTCCACAAGAATCCCAGAGAGGAACGAGTGGGCAAACGTCGTGGACCCGGGATCACACGAAATCTCCGTTTTTTATAGATGGCTCTAAACTAAACACAGAGTCGGCAGCGGAATATTCTCAGAGAAGCTCAATCTAAGCGAGAGCTTTCGCTTACCCGATCACTGCAGTGTTTTTCAGGCTGAACTCATAGCTATCTGGGAAGCAGCCCTCTATCTTGCTAACCTGCAGGTGACCAATTCTATTTCAATTTTCTCTGGCTGCCAAGCTGCCATAAAATCCCTGCAATGCAGTAACACCTCGTCACTAGTGGCATTGAAGTGCAGAGAAACCCCCAACAAACTAGATGAAAATTGCAACCTAAGCATAATATGGGTTCCTGGCCACTGTGACATCTCAGGAAACTGCATCGCGGATGAGCTAGTTAGGGAAGGCACTAACCTGCAAACAATAACCTCCGCTGGTTGGGCCAGCCCTCTTCTAAACACTTGCAAATACTACCTGCGATCTCTTTTCATGGATCAGGCAAACGCCAGATGGGCCAAGGAACCTACATGTAGTATATCCAAGCAAATCTGGCCTAAGCTGGATGAAAAAAGATCGCGATCGGTGACATTGTTAAACCGTATCTCTATAAGCCCTACTAGTGGGCCTTCTTACAGGTCACTGTCTCATGGGCACTCACGGTGCCTATATGGGCCTGCAGACAAATGACTTCTGCCGCAGCTGCAGGGACGAGGAGGAGATAGAAAGCGTTGAGCACTATCTGTGCCACTGTCCCGCACTGTCAAAAAACCAGGTACCAATGCCTCCACAGACACTCTTTTGGGTGCCTTGCGGAGCTTGAATCTATAAACCCAAACGACATCTTGCGTTTCATTAGGCAAACGCGCTGGTTTAGCCTCACTGGGGTCTAAACTTTCTTCTTCTTCAAAATTAGGGTAACAGGAAATAGGGGCCCCTCGCGTGGTAGCACAACGGGCCACAACGCCCTACGTAAGTCTCCGCTCGGACAGCGGAGGCAGCCACTTTAACCTAACCTAACCTAACATTCTCAAGGTTTTAGTTGTTAATTGTGTAAGAAGCTGGTTGTAAACTCCTGCGCGAAAAACACATAAATTTACATTTCTGAAGATTAAGCGGCATGTGGTTCACATTGCACCAAGCAGCTAGGCAATTTAAATCCGTCTGAAGTAAGGAACGTTCTTCAATCGACGCGTAAGTCTTAAAAAGTTTTACATCATCAACATACATCAAAACTTTAGAATATTTTATAGTTGTAGAGATATCGTTTATAAATAGCAAAAACAGAATCGGGTCAAGAAGGCTGCCCTGAGGAACACTAGAGGTGACACTATTGATACTCGAAAACATATTTTTAAAGTATCACCTCTTTGTGTTCTGCCACAGAGATAGGAGGAAATCCAACGAGTGAGACTAGGTTGAAACCCAAGCATGTCGAGTTTATACACAAGTAAAGAGTGGCATACTTTATCGAATGCTTTACTAAAATCGATGTATATAACGTCGGTGTGAAGATTTTCTCTGAACCCGTTCGAAATGTGAGTTGTGAACTCAAGTAAATTAGTTATGGTTGATTTGCCCTTACAAAACCCATGCTGAGAACTTGCACTTAATGTTGAAATCGAAAATGTTAGGTGATTGTAACGATTGCTTCGAACCACTTGGAATAGCGGACAGTCTAGCTATGCCACGATAGTTTTCAATGGACGAATTAATGCCACTTTTATGAAGAGGGATGACAAAGGATTCCTTCCATACCGTCGGGAAAATTCCATACTTCAAAGATAGGTTAAACAGATCAGTAAGAGGATGAGTTATGCACATTTTTTAAGAAACATGTGGTAAATAAATCAGGGCCGTATGTAAAAGATTCTTTGAGGGTCTTTAGGTACTTGAATTACTTGAATGCAGTTCATAAAGATATTTTCCCAGGTGGCAAAGCAATCTCGCCGGAATAATTAGATTTGTACAATTGAGCGAAGAAATTCGCAATCTCTTGATTGTCGCTAGAAATGTTACCATTAAACTTCATAGCGGAAGGAAACCCCTTTACCCCACGTTTAGAATTTACGAAACCATAAAACGACCGCGGTTGCTATTAATTTTCTTCTTAATTTACAGACGTAGGATGTCTCCTTATGATCCCTAAACATCACCTACATAGTGAGGCCAACAAGTTCACATTAAAGAGCACAACGAATTGCTGAATAGGCAGTTTTTGCTAAATTGTCACGAACCAGAACATCCGAGCAAACAACTGCTTGACCTAGCCCCGCCTCCAAGAGCTTTAAGGAAACATCTCCATAAGCACTATAATGACATCCGGCACCTGCCAACACAGGCGTTCGATCCAGACAAGCATAAGCAGGCCCTAGGTAAAATCCACACAGAATCGGTAAATGCTTTTGCTAGGACGCACTCGGGACCCTGTATGAATATACAATGTCCTACTCTTGCAGAAGAAGAAAGCACACTAACAAGCGAGACACGTGTCCTCGACACAACTTCGTTCTGGATACTGGTACAGGTAAAGTCTTACTTGTCCAGAATCAACACTGATATACGTAATATATGCCCTGCATACGATGTGTCCACACATGATACACAACCATGTTTTCAATTGCAATGTAGAACCTACGCCGCTAACCCCAGTCTTCCTACTATTCGCCCCTGCTGAAACTGCCAGTTTCCTTGAACTTCCATTAGAGGACTTTGATGAAAATTAGTGCGTGGTCGCGGCCATTGAATGGGGCGAAGCGCTGTTAGAACAACAACAACAACCTAAGTAGCCCCAAAATCTGTGTCAGATAATGTAATTATAAAATCACTACAATTTCTTAACCAGTCTGGGAAATATCTACTGAACCGTTTGTACCTTGAGTTGACACTACCTCCATACAATGGCGGTCGGCCTTATTGTTTTTGTTTTTATAAACCAAAGGATATTTTGCTCGAGGTGTTAAAAATCACAGCCAATATTACACCAAATAACAATAAAATAACATAGCTCCGCCAGGTGCTTACAAGCATTAACTTACAAAACAAAACCCAATTTGAACAACCACAAAATCCTCTGGTTTCCATAAAAACCTCAAAACTCATTCTAACGGCAATTGCAATTGCAAATCATCGCCTCTAAGGCCTATAATTCTCCAAAACAGTATTACCATAGATGAAGGTATATGTACATTAGAGCGGGTCAAATTGTATGGATGGATTTTTTTTTCATGAGGAGTATAGCAAAAACCGTAATCTACAGATGATTCTACGAAAAATTGCTGCAGACACCATAGTCTAGCTCCGATTTCAAGTCCCCACTTTTGCAAAATAGATATTTTGCCATATGAATGTAGGGTTTGGCCAAAAATTTTCATAGCTTCTGATAGAATTATAGGACAAATATCATATTGGACTTACTTTAAAGTTATTTTACGTACATTTCAGAATTTGTATTAATATCTATAGTGTTTTTGAATTTTAGTAGAGATATCAGGCTTAAATTTGAGAAATTAGCCTAAAATGTACTTTTAACTACTATATTATCATTTTTAACAAATTTCTTATGGAAATTTTTTTTCTTTACAGCTAAAATAAGTTCATTACATTTCCAACAACTTACATTCAGACAGTTTTTCTTTTTTCGAATTCGTTTTAGTAGAAAAAAATTTTCAAAAAAAAACCTATATTTTCAAGTAATAGCAAAATTTTTATAATTTTAATGTAATTTATTTAAACAATTATTTTTTTACTTAGAATTAACCATTTTAACGTATTTTTTCAAAATAAAAGCAATGTTATGTTATTATTTTTTAAAATCTTTTTTGCTCTCCATTCGTGGTTGTTTTTCACAAAAAAATCCATCCATACAATTTGACCCACTCTAATATATATATATGTATATCTACATATACATGTACACAATAATCATTTTGAAGTATAAAATTGAATTCAATTGAATGAATTTAAGTTGATTTTGAAAAGTGGAGTGTGGTATGCTGTTAAGTGTTGTTGTTGTTGCTGTGTGCTATTCCATGCCGGCAAATGAGATGTTTTGAATTAAGGTGAGGTAAGAGGTGGAGCGCAGCAATAAAAATGAGCTCGCTCAACTTAACTGAGCTATATTGGAATTGAGCTGCACTCGATGCGATGTAAGTATGTTAATAATTATGGCTATAATGATGGAGTACAATATTTCACAACAACAAAAGCAACGTAGAGCAACACAAACTACGCTGTTGATCCAGCAAAGGTCAATAGATTTTTTTTATACCCGTTTGAGCAGAGCTCACAGAGTATATTAAGTTTGATTGGATAACGGTTGGTTGTACATATATAAAGGAATCGAGATAGATATAGACTTCCATATATCAAAATAATCAGGATCGAAAAAAAATTTGATTGAGCCATGTCCGTCCGTCCGTCCGTCCGTCCGTCCGTTAACACGATAACTTGAGTAAATTTTGAGGTATCTTGATGAAATTTGGTATTTAGGTTCCTGAGCACTCATCTCAGATCGCTATTTAAAATGAACGATATCGGACTATAACCACGCCCACTTTTTCGATATCGAAAATTTCGAAAAACCGAAAAAGTGCGATAATTCATTACAAAAGACAGATAAAGCGACGAAACTTGGTAGATGGGTTGAACTTATGACGCAGAAAAGAAAGTTAGTAAATTTTGGACAATGGGCGTGGCACCGCCCACTTTTAAAAGAAGGTAATTTAAAATTTTGCAAGCTGTAATTTGGCAGTCGTTGAAGATATCATGATGAAATTTGGCAGGAACGTTACTCCTATTACTATATTAGGCTTAATAAAAATTAGCAAAATCGGAGAAGGACCACGCCCACTTTTAAAAAAAATTTTTTTTAAAGTAAAATTTTAACAAAAAATTTAATATCTTTACAGTATATAAGTAAATTATGTAAACATTTAACTCCAGTAATGATATGGTGCAACAAAATACAAAAATAAAAGAAAATTTCAAAATGGGCGTGGCTCCGCCCTTTTTCATTTAATTTGTCTAGGATACTTTTAACGCCATAAGTCGAACAAAAATTAACCCATCCTTTTGAAATTTGGTGGGGGCATAGATTTTATGACGCTAACTGTTTTCTGTGAAAATGGGCGAAATCGGTTGATGCCACGCCCAGTTTTTATACACAGTCGTCCGTCTGTCCTTCCGCATGGCCGTTAACACGATAACTTGAGCAAAAATCGACATATCTTTAATGAACTTAGTTCACGTGCTTACTTGAACTCACTTTCTCTTGGTATGAAAAATGAACGAAATCCGACTATGACCACGCCCACTTTTTCGATATCGAAAATTACGAAAAATGAAAAAAATGCCATAATTCTATACCAAATACGAAAAAAAGGATGAAACATGGTAAGGTAATTGGATTGTTTTATTGACGCGAAATATAACTTTAGAAAAAACTTTATAAAATGGTTGTAACACCTACCATATTAAGTAGAAGAAAATGAAAAAGTTCTGCAGGGCGAAATAAAAAAACCCTTAAATCTTGGCAGATATTACATATATAAATAAATTAGCGGTATCCAACAGATGATGTTCTGGGTCACCCTGGTCCACATTTTGGTCGATATCTGGAAAACGCCTTCACATATACAACTACCACCACTCCCTTTTAAAACTCTCATTAAAACCTTTAATTTGATACCCATATCGTACAAACTCATTCTAGAGTCACCCCTGGTCCACCTTTATGTGATATCTCGAAAAGGCGTCCACCTATACAACAAGCCCACCACTCCCTTTTAAAATCCTCATTAACACCTTTCATTTGATACCCATATCGTACAAACACATTCTAGAGTCACCCCTGGTCCACCTTTATGGCGATATCTCGAAACGGCATCCACCTATAGAACTAAGGATCACTCCCTTTTAAAATACTCATTAACACCTTTCATTTGATACCCATATCGTACAAACACATTCTAGAGTCACCCCTGGTCCACCTTTATGGCGATATCTCGAAAAGGCGTCCACCTATAGAACTAAGGCCCACTCCCTTTTAAAATACTCATTAATACCTTTCATTTGATACCCATATCGTACAAACAATTCTAGAGTCACCCCTGGTCCACCTTTATGGCGATATCTCGAAACGGCGTCCACCTATAGAACTAAGGATTACTCCCTTTTAAAATACTCATTAACACCTTTCATTTGATACCCATATCGTACAAACGAAATTCTAGAGTCACCCCTGGTCCACCTTTATGGCGATATCTCGAAAAGGCGACCACCTATACAACAACACCACTCCTTTTAAAACCTCATTAATACCTTTCATTTGATACCCATATCGTACAAACGACATTCTAGAGTCACCCCTGGTCCACCTTTATGGCGATATCTCGAAAAGGCGTCCACCTATAGAACTAAGCATCACTCCCTTTTAAAATACTCATTAACACCTTTCATTTGATACCCATATCGTACAAACACATTCTAGAGTCACCCCTGGTCCACCTTTATGGCGATATCTCGAAAAGGCGATCCACCTATAGAACTAAGCCACTCCCTTTTAAAATACTCATTAACACCTTTCATTTGATACCCATATTGTACAAACAATTCTAGAGTCACCCCTGGTCCACCTTTATGGCGATATCTCGAAACGGCGTCCACCTATGGAACTAAGACTACTCCCTTTTAAAATACTCATTAACACCTTTCATTTGATACCCATATCGTACAAACGCATTCTAGAGTCACCCCTGGTCCACCTTTATGGCGATATCTCGAAAAGGCGACCACCTATAGAACTAACGACCACTCCCTTTTAAAATACTCATTAATACCTTTCATTTGATACCCATATCGTACAAACACATTCTAGAGTCACCCCTGGTCCACCTTTATGGCGATATTTCGAAACGGCATCCACCTATAGAACTAAGGATCACTCCCTTTTAAAATACTCATTAACACCTTTCATTTGATACCCATATCGTACAAACAAATTCTAGAGTCACCCCTGGTCCACCTTTATGGCGATATCTCGAAAAGGCATCCACCTATAGAACTAAGGATCACTCCCTTTTAAAATACTCATTAACACCTTTCATTTGATACCCATATCGTACAAACGCATTCTAGAGTCACCCCTGGTCCACCTTTATGGCGATATCTCGAAAAGGCGACCACCTATAGAACTAAGCACCACTCCCTTTTAAAATCCTCATTAATACCTTTCATTTGATACCCATATCGTACAAACACATTCTAGAGTCACCCCTGGTCCACCTTTATGGCGATATCTCGAAAGGCGATCCACCTATAGAACTAACGCCCACTCCCTTTTAAAATACTCATTAACACCTTTCATTTGATACCCATATCGTACAAACACATTCTAGAGTCACCCCTGGTCCACCTTTATGGCGATATCTCGAAACGGCGTCCACCTATAGAACTAAGGATTACTCCCTTTTAAATACTCATTAACACCTTTCATTTGATACCCATATCGTACAAACGCATTCTAGAGTCACCCCTGGTCCACCTTTATGGCGATATCTCGAAAAGGCGACCACCTATACAACAACCACCACTCCCTTTTAAAACCTCATTAATACCTTTAATTTGATACCCATATCGTACAAACACATTCTAGAGTCACCCCTGGTCCACCTTTATGGCGATATCTCGAAACGGCGATCCACCTATAGAACTAAGGATCACTCCCTTTTAAAATACTCATTAACACCTTTCATTTGATACCCATGTCGTACAAACAAATTCTAGAGTCACCCCTGGTCCACCTTTATGGCGATATCTCGAAAAGGCATCCACCTATAGAACTAAGGATCACTCCCTTTTAAAATACTCATTAACACCTTTCATTTGATCCCATATGTACAAACGCATTCTAGAGTCACCCCTGGTCCACCTTTATGGCGATATCTCGAAAAGGCGACCACCTATGAACTAAGACTACTCCATTTTAAAATACTCATTAACACCTTTCATTTGATACCCATATCGTACAACGCATTCTAGAGTCACCCCTGGTCCACCTTTATGGCGATATCTCGAAAGGCGACCACCTATAGAACTAAGGCACCACTCCCTTTTAAAATACTCATTACACCTTTCATTTGATACCCATATCGTACAAACACATTCTAGAGTCACCCCTGGTCCACCTTTATGGCGATATCTCGAAAAGGCGACCACCTATACAACAACCACCACTCCCTTTTAAAACCCTCATTAATACCTTTAATTTGATACCCATATCGTACAAACACATTCTAGAGTCACCCCTGGTCCACCTTTATGGCGATATCTCGAAAGGCGTCCACCTATGGAACTAATGATTACTCCATTTTAGAATACTCATTAACACCTTTCATTTGATACCCATATCGTACAAACGCATTCTGGAGTCACCCCTGGTCCACCTTTATGGCGATATTTCGAAACGGCATCCACCTATAGAACTAAGGATTACTCCCTTTTAAAATACTCATTAACACCTTTCATTTGATACCCATATCGTACAAACGCATTCTAGAGTCACCCCTGGTCCACCTTTATGGCGATATCTCGAAAGGCGACCACCTATAAAACGAACACCACTCCCTTTTAAAACCCTCATTAATATCGTACAAACACATTGTAGAGTAACCCCTGGTCCACCTTTATGGCGATATCTCGAAAGGCGACCACCTATACAACAACCACCACTCCCTTTTAAAACCGTCATTAATACCTTTAATTTGATACCCATATCGTACAAACAAATTCTAGGGTCACCCCTGGTCCACCTTTATGGCGATATCTCGAAAACGGCGTCCACCTATGGAACTAATGATTACTCCCTTTTAGAATACTCATTAACACCTTTCATTTGATACCCATATCGTTCAAACGCATTCTAGAGTCACCCCTGGTCCACCTTTATGGCGATATTTCGAAAAGGCGACCACCTATACAACAACCACCACTCCCTTTTAAAACCCATCATTAATACCTTTAATTTGATACCCATATCGTACAAACAAATTCTAGGGTCACCCCTGGTCCACCTTTATGGCGATATCTCGAAACGGCGTCCACCTATAGAACTAAGGATTACTCCATTTTAAAATACTCATTGACACATTTCTTTTGATACCCATATTGTACAAACAAATTCTAGGGTCACCCCTGGTCCACCTTTATGGCTATATCCCTAAATGGCGTCCACCTATAGAACTATGGCCCACTCCCTTTTAAAATACTCCTTAATACCTTCCATTTGATACACATGTCATATAAACACATTCCAGGGTTTCCCTCGGTTCATTTTCCTACATGGTTATTCTCCCTTATGTTGTCACCATAGCTCTCAACTGAGTATGTAATGTTCGGTTACACCCGAACTTAACCTTCCTTACTTGTTTTTTTTGCTTTTAGTTATATGGCATTCCATATAAATAAACTCATAGAAATAACGAATTATTAGATATTTTCATTTTGAATATTTGGCTGTTCCACGGAGGAAAGCATTGATCGCTTTGGTTGTTGTTGTTGTTATTAGCATTACTGTAGTAGATTAATAAAAACAAATGCTCGAACGCGTTAAAAGCATGGCAGAGTGTAACGCACAGTGACGGTGTGTTGTTGTTATTGATTTAAACATCAAGATAAATTGACTACAATGAATTCAACCGCATTAGGCGAAATATTTGGCAGAGTAGGAAGATATTGTAAATATGTATGAATGCACACTGAATATGTGGGCAGGTTTATTAGAGTGGATCAGAAATTTAATATTATGTTGGCTGCCTCTAAGCATAGCAAGTAGCACTTACAGGATCCTAATGCAGAAAATGTCAGTGAAATATGTTTGCATACATACTTTATGTACATGTGTTGGGGAACCCGCCCATGGAAGCAGAGGTAGAGGGCGGCCACCACTCCGCTGGAGGTCCAGGTGGAAAACGATTTAAATCCCATTGGTGTGACCAATTGGCGTCGGTTGGCAGAGAAAAGAAGCGACTGGCGCGCCTTGTTGGACGGCCATAACCGTTTAAGCGGTTAAGCGCCAATTAAGTAAGTACGAAATTAAGAGTCTAACTTGTTACAGCATTCAGATCGAAGCTGAGCTATAAAGACGCACGTGGTTACAATTCGAGAAAAAATTTGTATACGCTGCGGGTTGGAACGATTTTCTGAGCCATCTTTAGGGAAATATTTCGTTCACTTTAAATTTGACTTAAATTTCATCAAAAAATTTGTTTGCAAACTCCTTTTTCAGATCTTTGTTGTTATTGTAACCCCAAAGTAGTGGAAGGATTGGCGTCTGCTGATCACTGTAGCGTTTTTCAGACGGAAGTAGTATCCGTAACTAAGCAGTAGAAACTCTGGAAGAGAATAGCTTGAGCTGCAGCCGCGTTAACTTTAATTTTGGCAGCCAAGCATCAATTAGGCAATAATATCGCATAGCATGAGCGTCTAAAAGTGTGTGAGAGTGTAAGCAATCTCTGGAAAGAATCGTGGCAGGGAGAAGCATACATCTTTATTGGCCGTGGGCATATGGGAATAGAGGGAAATGAAATAGTCGAATGACTAGCTAAAAATGGCGAATCCCATCGAAGCCTGCTCCATAGATTCCCAATTAGATTGGCGAAGATTAAGAGAAGGCGAGATACATGATCGACCAAGCGGGAAACGCATGGAATCAAGCGCAGGGCTGCAAAGTGTCAAAGTCTGGGTCTTACACTTTAGGCTTACAAAGTTACTCCTATCATTAAAACGAGAGGACTGTAGACTCATGACGGGTATTCTGACTGGGACACTGCCTTCTGGCTCACACGTCTTTAAATTAGGCTCTGGCCGTATGCATATATGAAGTACAGTTGCGAGGAGGGACATCGAGTACGCTTTGTCTCATTACTCTCGCTTGAGCTAGATTCAAATAACACTATGGGACTCATTCAGTCTATGTGAGGTTCTCATAGAACGGCCAGTTCAACCTAACCTATCAAAAAAGAGTAAACCGAAAAGCTCATAAATAAATCACTACAAGAAATATATCTGGCGAAAATAGTAAATAAAAATGAAAATATATTACTTTCGAAGTTTCCTGATAAACCAGCAAGAAATTTAACAGAATCTGCTGCATTAGCACTTTGAAAATTTTACTCATTAAAAACATCCTATCTTAATGTATACACACATCTACATATAAGTATAATTGTCTGAATTTTTATTCAAGTCAAATGGAAAAATGCAATTCAGCATTAGTTGCTATATGTGGCATGTGGCAGCAACGAAGATATGCCAATGAGGACGATGCCAGTTATTTTTTGATGATGAAGGCGGTTAAACTAAAAAATTCCAACAAGTCTTTGTCGCCTTCGCTCCATTTTGGCACTCGACTACGTTTACATATGGTATGTGCGTATGTAGGTGTGTTTTTGTGTTCCTTGTCTTAACTTTACAAATAGTCTTTGAATTTATTTATTAAGTTTTCATTTCTGCTCTATATTTCTGAGTTATGAAGGTCGAACTATCAAGAACCCCATTATTAGAAATTCGATTTTGTTAGATTTTTGATGTTTCGTCATTTCTTTAATTGCATTTTTAGGAGCATTTTGGAAATGTATATTTGACACATGGCGCTATTTTAGCTTCGAAATTAGTGGTCTCTGGTACTAAGTTTCATACAAAATTGGTCATTTAGGCGACAATATTTCTAAATCAACGTCTTAAAAGTTCGTGTCTTAAGTCTTTTGTTCCATATGACTGATAGAGCGGTAATATACATATACCAAGCATCTTTTGTCACAGATTGCAAAAATTATATATTCTACAGCGCATGGCGTGTTATTAAATTGCTATCGAAGTATTAAAAAAACTAACAATTGAAAGGCGCGATAACTGAAGAGGTTTTAGGCCGAGCTTCTCTTCCAATTTGCGAGGTGCTCCTTTTAATTTTTCTTACAAATCGGCGGGACGGGACATATTTTATGCCGACTCCGAACGGCATCTGCAAGGCATATGAGTTTTAACTGAGAGTTTGTCATGGCGGAAATACACTCGGAGAGTTTGCCAAACACTTACGAGGGGCGACCCCGTTAGAAACATTTTCTTGTAATTGAAAAAACTTTTTTCTAAAATTTTGATGTTGTTTTGCCGGGGGCGTGAACCCAAGACCTTCGGTGTGGTAGGCGAAGCACGCTACCATCCACACTATAGCGGCCGCCACATCCGTATCCCCTTATATTTGTATTAAAAGCATTATAATGTGTTACAGCGAAATATTAATGCTTGAAAACAATAGTAATGTTATTCACGGCGAAGCCGCCTTGCAACCGGATGTTATTATCCTTAAAGCTTAGGTAGACTCCACATCATATCAAGATAAGACCTTGTGATTGTAACACCTGATTACAAGCTAATTTGGTACCATCGATGCGGATACGAAGTGTTGAGATTGGCAACATGGGGCCGATATTTGAGCCATTGATCATGCAATTAGTTTCGTGTTTGACATCGTCAGGTTGAGTCTTCCATTGGCAGGTACTCAGTTAAAGCATATTGAATTCCATGTGAAATCCCCCAAATCACCGCCCATTAAACTTTTTCCATGGGCGTCCTTAGGTGGCTTGTCCCAAGCATAGCACACAACCGAGGATCAGGATATATATTTTAGTCACCTTTACGAAACTCCTTCCGCCGCGGGTATGTCCTAAAACCTTCACTCCCTTGCACCCAGAGCAGGGGAAGCTGTTACCAATTAAGCGAATTTTTAACTACAAACCTCCGATCTACAGCAGAGTTGATCTTTTTTCGCCTTATCTTGGTAATTTCGAAGGCCTAAAAACCCTTACAGTTTTCGATAATTCTATAAAGCAGTATTGATCTTTTTTCGCCTTATCTTAGTAATTTCGAAGGCCTGAGAACCCTTACAACGATAATTCTATAAAATTTTATTTAAAAGATGGGTTTATTTATACTTTTACCTTTAGGAACATACATTAACACTTGCGTGTAAAAATATAGCAGCAAGAATTATAAGCAAAATTTCCGAATTTTGCGAAAACTCTTCTAAAGCGTTTTCGAAACTGATTTAGATACTTTTGAAGTAGAATTCATCGAAATTCTTTAATTTTCGCATTATTTAAACTTGTTTCGAAAACGTTTTTAAAACATTTTAAAATTCAAAATATTTTGAAAAATATATATCTCAATTTCTAAATTTTTATTTAGATTTTTTAAGGCAAATTGCAGCTTTGTATTAAACTTAGTTTTAATTTGACAAAGTACAGTAATCAAAACTGTCTAGATTTATTTCGGAAATGTTTTCAAAAATTCTAAAATTCAAAAAATGTTTTAATTTATTTTTGAAAACTAAAATTATTTACGAATTACTCGAAGTTTCAAAATTCAAAATGTTTCAAAAATTTCTATTTGGATCTTTAAGCAACTTTCAATATGTTATTAAAATTAATATTAGTTTGAAAAAGGGCAAGTTTGAAAGCTTAATTTCTTCCAAAACTACTAATGATTTTTTATTAGTTTTTTCCAGTTAATTTAAAAATTTTTGAGGAATTCTGTAACGAAAACTATTTAAGCTAATTTAGCAAACGTATTCGAAACATTCGAAAGTTCAAAATATTTTGAAAAATATTTATGAAAATTCCAAATTTTTATTTAGAATTTAAGGAAATTTGCAATTTTCTACATAAATTAATTTTAGACAAGACAATTTTAAAAGCGGCTGTAGTCAAGCTTTTGCTTATTTAATTACATTAAAAAAAGTCTCATAACTTGATGTTGGTTGTGATTCTTTTTTTTTAATTTTTTTTTACTACATATTTTTGCTAACTTTTGTACAACACGGCCCATGTCTTTCAAATTATACGACCACAGGCGACATGAAAATAATGAAGTGCGCGGGTGCGGTCGTCATCGTCATCGACATAGTTGCTATTGCCAAAGTCCTAATCAAAATCGTAATAACAAAGTTAAACACTCATACACATATAAATATTTGTTTACAGCTGCAACTTAAGTCATTTATATATTTTAAAATAGTGGTTCCAGTTTTAGGCGCCATTGTAGCAACAGCAACCGACAGCCAAAGCAACAACTACAATAATAATAGTTATAATAATACAGCACTCTTTACCTAATGCGCTTTTACGTTGTAAGTTGGTTTAGTAAAATTATTTCACTTCAAAGTACGTGCCCTAATGTAGGTGAGAATGAGGTCGTGCCCTATGCCGAAGTAAGTATACCAACACACTAAATTGTGTAGTTAGTTCAACCAATTTAAAGTTGGTAATTTTTGTACTAAATTAATTTATTTTTATTATGGTAAACTTTTTAAAAATTATTGGCAAGAGGGCCTTAAATTGTTTGAAATGCGAAATTCGCTTAAAAAAGAAACCAAAATCATCAAACACGCTTAAAGTCGTTGTCCTAAATAAGCGCAAAATCTGATCTCATTTCAATTCATATTAGTTGATATATTTATAATTTATATATGAACGCGGCGCGCCAATCATATGCGCCCATGACTAAGTACTTGTTTATACACACATACATACATACTTCATCAGTACAATGCATTATGCTACGAGAGTGTCGCGCCGCCGCGTTCCACTGCATTCAATAGACAAACGTCAGTGCACTATGTAATCAAAAACTCGATCGCATTTACTGGGTGTGTGTTGGCGTTTGCAATGCAAGTAACGGTACTCAAGGTTGTGCTACGTTTACATTTAATTGTTTCGACTTAAAGTGTAGGAATATCTATTACAACAACAACATGCAATTTAACAAATCGCACGATCAACTTGCCAGACCGCGCGCTATAACTACATGAAAACGACGAGCGTCGGGACGTTTGCGCAATGCAAACGCTGGCAGCCCCCATCTGTCGTCTTCCAGCTATAACAGACACAATAAGGTACAACACACGTTTGAGGAATATGTACGCGCGCGCGCACTCTTCCACTCGCTCATACATTCATTGCTATACTTTTAAAAGTGTACGAATTTTCAAACAGCCAACGCTGGCTAGGCCTCCTTTTCTAAGTCACACACACACAGCGTTGAGACTAACGCCCGTCTTTTACTACGACGGATATGCTTGCGAGCATTACGTCGTAGTAAGTTACCATGAAGTGGCGTGTGTGCTGAGGGCGACGGTGTATCTTTCTTGACCATAGAGTACCGATCGAGACACAGTTACTTGCTAAGGCTACCTTGTCATAGATTCGGTTTGTTGTCCACGATTTCCGCGCACACCAGCGTCATAGCAAAACACAGCTGGATGTTATAGCATCAAATGAAGCGCACTATAGCGCTTATCGGCTGCATAGAGAAAAAATAATACAATTAAAACAATCCAACACCCGCCCAATATGTACTCCTTCAGCGCTCGCGCACTCTCCATCTCCTTTTAACTAAGTAAAGCTATCGCTTTGGCATTTATGTTGATATTTGCGTTATTTTTATCTGAATATTCAGCAGCGAACGCGAAAATAGCAATTGCAGTTGCTTTCAAATTTAGCGGGTTGAACACTTCTTTCCTTGTTTTTTCGATAAGTTAAAAAAAGTATGCAATTTCAAAAACGTTTTTGTAGAGCCGCAAAAGTTTGAGTAATTATTTCGAAAATTTCGAACTTTTTGATACGTAAACACGGTATGGGAGAATTCGGATGGCAGTGTAAGCGTAACCGTAGCCTTTACAGATTGTATAGATGACCTAGAGATTTGTTATCGAAGTGTTATAAATTTGGTATCGAAAACAAGGGTTATCAATAAGTTACCGATATTTTAATGACAAATTTTCGGTCTTATTATATATTTATTTACCATCGATATGTTATTAAAAAAGTTATCGATTTGCTCTCAAAATTTATAGATTTGTTCACAAAACGTTATCTATATGGTATAGAAAATAGGAAGATTATCGGATTTTTATCGGAAAGTTAAAGATAGGTTATTAAAAAGTTTTCGATATGTAATCGCAAAGCTACCAATTTGTAATAGGAGTACCATAAATTTGCTATCGGCGATTAATAGCTATTAATTTTCTATCAAAAAGTTATCGATTTATTATATAAAAATTATCGATTATTCATCGAAAATCAATCGATATGCTATGAAAATAATATCGATTCATGATCAAAAAGTTATCGATTTGATTCATTGGAGTTGTTATCAATTTTTTTTCGGCTTCATATCGATTTGTTATCGACAATTCATCGGCCTTTTACGATTCAGATTAAGTTACCTCTTTTTCTTTTAACTTCAACCCTTGGGTGAGATGTAGTTAATTTAAAAGCACTAAAGGTCGGCCAGCGGTTGAAATTCAACCGTCGCTGTGCTTTCTTATTACACTACGTAAAACAAAAATACACCATTATCTTTCCATTCTTCCTTTTTATTCGTTTCTTTTCCTTTTCTTTCCTTTTCCTTCCATCCCTTTATTTTCTCTAATTTCGCTTTCTGACTTTACAATGCTTATTTTTTGATTTTACTTTTTTATTTTAATTTAATTTATTTGACTTTTTTGTTTATTTATTTATTTTTTTTTATTATTTTTTATAATTATTTTATTTTATTTCAAATCATTTTATTTTATCTTAAATAGTTTTATATTTATTTTTATTTTAGTTACTTTGAATTATATTTTATTTTAAATTGTTTGATTTAATTTTTTTTTATTTAAATTATTTTTTATTATATTTTATTTTCAATTATTTTATTTTATTTTTATTTATTTTGTATTATATTTAACTTTATTTTATTGTTTTTTTTTGTTTTGTTTCCTAATTGTTATTTATGTGTTACTTATAATTTTTTTGTTACCGAGTCTTTGAGAGGCAGTGGCTTCTTAACCGCCGAGATCTAAAACCGCTCAGCTACAGAGAAACTCATCAGCTGAGAAATATAGATTCACAAAATACAATAGACTAAAAGTATAAATATTATTTTTTAATTATTAAGAGAAGAGAGAACCGTCTTTTTTATGGCAAAGAGCGAGTCCGAAACATCAATTATTCTCGAGTGAGAGTTATAATCTTCACACAAACATAGAAAAGGTTCGTGTAGTTGGAAATTGCTTCTGCATTGTTTAAGAATTATAGGTTTATAATGCCTTGAAACTCGGCATGGAACATTCAAGTTTACTTCGTTCAATAGAAATGGGCTTGAAATCGATCCATTTAAAAGTCTAGCCATAAATAGTACACCTAGCATTTCTCTACGACTTGCAAGGGTAGGAAGATTTATTAGTTTTAATCGATTAGTGTAAGGAGGAAGATTATACGGAGAGTCCCATTGACGATTTCTAAAGGCGAAAAGTAAAAACTGTTTTTGAATTGATTCTAGTCTGTCCACATGAACTCGATAACGCGGATTCCAAATTATCGATCCATATTCTAATATCGGCCTCACCAATGATGTAAAATGGGTTTTTGTAACGTAAGGATCACTAAACTCCTTTGCCCATCTTTTCACAAATGCTAAAACTCCTCTCGCTTTATTGACTGTGGCATTAATATGAGGGTTGAAACTAAGTTTGCAATTCATTGTAACTTCCAAGTCGACAAAAACATCAACGCTTTCCAGAGTTTGGCCATTTATTGTGTAGGAATCTGGCTGTATGTTCCCACGCGAAAAACACATGGATTTACATTTTTCTATGTTGAGAGGCATAAAATTCGCATTACACCAAGTAACTAAACGATTTAAATCCGCCTGGAGTACAGATCGTTCTTCAACCGACGCGTATGACTTAAAAAGTTTTACGTCGTCGGCATACATTAAAATTTTAGAATATTTTATAGTTGTGGAAACATCGTTTATAAAGATCAAAACAGAATAGGACCGAGATGGCTGCCCTGAGGCACACCAGAGGGAACATCGATGACATTCGAACACATTTTTTTAAAAATGACTCTTTGAGTTCTACCGCAAAGATAGGAGGAGATCCAGCGAGTTAGGCCAGGTTGAAAACCAAGCAATTCGAGTTTATAAACAAGTAATGAGTGTCGTACTTTGTCGAATGCTTTGCTGAAATCAGTGTATATAACGTCGGTATGATGATTGTTTCTAAACCCATTAAAGACGTGAGTTGTAAATTCAAGCAAATTGGTTGTGGTTGATTTGGCTCTACAAAAGCCATGCTGAGAACTATCTATCAATGTAGAAATCGAAAATGTAAGGTGATTAGTAACGATTGCTTCGAAAAGCTTAGGGATAGCGGAGAGCTTTGCTATTCCACGATAGTTTTCAATAGACGACTTGCTTCCTTTTTTATTTTAATTTTAAAATTATAAAATTATTTTATTTTATTTTAAATTATTTTATTTATTTTGTATTATAGTTTGTTTTAAATTTCTTATTTAAATTTTTTTATTTTATTTTATTTTATTTTATTATTTTTTTTTATTTTGTATTATATTTTATTTTTGTTTTTTGTTTTATTTTATTTTTTTTGTTTTGCTGAATTTAATTTATTATTAATTATTTAGCGCTATATTAAATTTGTTTAAATATTTTTTATTGTCCTCCACTGCTCCTATCGATAAATATATAATTGTTTATACCTTAGAATTATATTTTGACCGTAAAATGGGCGCAAAAATTTTAACTTGCCGATTTATATAACAGATTAGTTTTCAAGACTTACACGTGTATGTTTACTCATCGCGCTTCCCTATCTTTAGTTGATGGAATTTGTTAAAAATTGTCATTGCTATTTTCTCGCCCGCTATTGTATATATGTAAAAACACATATATATTTATTTATAAAAATTATGCAATACTCGATTGTTATGGAATTTATAGCGCTGCTGCTATGCGTTTGGTCCACCAACGGACAGCTGGCTGGCAGCTGTCAAACGTGTAACCGCAGCTTTGTACTCGGTGTTGCCACAGCCCAATTCCCAATCTCCACAATTCACTTACGTGTACATCCTTCCACTAAAATTATATTATATATAATATGTATGTATTGTGGCTACATTGTGGTAAATAGAGACAACACTTGGTTTTGTCACTTGGCATATCTTAGGTATTTGACTTCCTTGATCTCATTACGACAAAGCGGTCATCTCAACTTTCACTTGGATTATGTAGCATTTCCGCATTTTTGGTCCATTCAACTTTACTTTGACCTAGAAATGTGCTAAATTTTTTCAAAGATGGTTGTTTAGATTAAACTGCTTTCATGTGTTAGCCCCAATCAATAAAAATAAGATACACATATTTCTAACACTTCCTTTATATAAATGCATCAAAGACCAAACCATAATGGTAGAGCACAATCACCGAACCTCACCGCGAAATCCACAGAGCCTCATGGACACATTTTTATTCGGAGTTCGAGAGCACTAGCGATACAGTGCGCTTGAGGAAAGTCCTAGCTAGGGAAAATGTAGTCCAGGAAATAATAAAGAAAGAGAATGTGGAATGGTCACGTTGTAGTGAAGAGTCCCTTGAAGCGCTTCTCGAGACACATTTTGCTTCGGAATATGATGCAGAAGAGCAGCAGATAACACTTACACTTCCATGACGGGACGGGTAGTGCGGCGACCGATAAAAAGATTGAATGGGCGGTGAAGACTTTTCTAAGATTAAATTGCCGCTGCCATGTTACAAATTTCGTGTAGAACGATAGCACACATTTGAAATATACCAACACAATCCCCTCCACACACTTTCCCCCCCCCCCCCCCCATTTTGTTTTTGTTTTGTCTTTTTTTCCCACCCGACCACCTGCTCCCTAGTGGAGACGCATTTTTTGATATTGAGTTGGAGCATGGAGGATGATCTGTAACCCTGGAGGGAAGGAGAACTGCCTGTTTGCGTTGTCTTTTTTTTTACGGGGTTTGTTTTTTAGTTAGTTAGCCTGTTTTTGTCTCAAAAACTTTTGGAGGGAGGCATTTGTAGTAGGATGTTGTGTGGGTGTTGTGGGTTGTGATTTTTTTTCATGAAATGATAGTCAACACGGATGAAGAAACAAAAAAGCTGTGGTCTCCAAAGAGAGTGATAGTGATCATGTCGTTGCAACAAAGGGTTCAAGTGGTTATCGGACAGAAGCGCGGGCTGTAGGTGTAGACTATCGGCATGGTATGAGTGGTAGGGGGGTTTTTAGAGTTTTATTTGGTCCAAGTTTGGGGTGAGACATTTTTTGTTGTCGGGTTAGTATAGACGGGCATACAGCCTATTATTCCACAACTCCCATATAGCCACCCCAGAGACTCTACATCGGGCAATCCAACCGTGGATTGCTGGTGTTGTGTATTTCACCTCTCTTTTATCTTTGCACACGGTTTTTAGAAGACTCAAAAGTTAAAGTTAAAGTCGCGATATTGAGAAATGCTTAGGTATGTAGGAATAGGAACAGATTTTATGAAT
>JARSSU010033092.1:0-45380 GCA_029619165.1 Eurosta solidaginis
TTTGATTTTTAACCGAAGCGAAATGGTATTGTTCGTTTGTTGAAGCATTCTTGCCTTATTTATTAATTCGTTAGAATTTAAGGCAAGTGGTTTATTTTTTGGAACCGCTCATATCGACAGGTGATCGGAGTATCACCAATCCCGGTGCAGTTGGAAAACCTTCTCCGTGAAACACGCTCTAATAATTCGCTTTGACAAGCGAACTATCTAAGAAGGTGATTAAAGAAAATATGCATTCAGCTGAAGTATCACGGATCTAGAGTCCTTTATTGAACATTATGAATGGTCCTCATGAACAAAGATTTTTTCCGGATTAAACATTTTAAAACCGGTTTTATATACCAAAAGAACAAAAATATCACATATAGTTCCGATTGGTTAAGGTACGGCATGTCAGGCACAGGGGTAAAAGTTTCCATTTTTCTCCATGGAGACTGTGAAAAAATTCAATATTATTTTTTGGTTTTCTAAACCTTAACCGCTTTCCTACCGGACCAATACCCGGCACATGAGAACCCAGCCGTATGAAGCGAAAAAAGACAAGCAGGTCCTGGTGAACTCCATAGACAGGCGTCGGACCTTATGTCGGGAATGCCCGGTGAATCCAGACTTGAGAAAAAATATCCAGAACTCGCGGAAGAGGAACGCATACTCCCCAGGGAAACGCGTGTCACTCTTGCTCAACTTCGTTCTGGATACTGTAACAGGTTAAACTCTTACCTATCCAGAATCAACCCGACATACAAAATGTATGCCCCGCTTGCAATGTGTCCCCACATGACACCAACCATCTCTTTAATTGTAATGTGGAAACCAACGCCTCTAACACCCCTTTCCTTATGGTCCACACCCTGTTGAAACGGCAAGTTTCCTTGGACTCCCGTTAGAGGATATTGATGACAATTTGTGATCGGTCGCGGCTATTAGGTGGGGCGAGCATTGCTACAACAACAACAACAACACACAAAATACTCTGTTACTGTCTCAAAATCTCTATCTATATCGCACGTTTTTATTGATAACAGATTTAAATGAAAATTTTAATTTACCTAGATTTTATTACACCAACGATTATACTAACATTTATAGTATAAATTAAAACAATTTATTTAATTTTTGATATAAGTTTATTTATTAACTTAAGCAGGGTATACTAGTGACACTACCTTGTATCGTACGACCTTCGCATTCTAATTGCAACCAAATCTGATTAGCAAGAATTCCAATAAAAATTGGCATACCGCTTACTCGCTCTCTGCTGTAAGAAGAAACTGCTTTTCGCTATGTAACAAACATTGTACAAGAATAGTGAGGTTACCGCTGCTACTCTCCCAGAAGTCAACGTTGTTCAGCGCAAAGATTATAATTTATTCGGTGAACATTATTATTATTGTGAGAGTGAATCCCAATAAGAATTGGCCGTTATCATGCAAACAGATCGCTCCCCCAGCAATATCCCACTCTTACACTGCAAGAGATGGCTATGCCGTTAAGTGTTGTACTAGTGATGTTAAATGTGCATCACTCATTCTTACATTGCAAGTGATGATAATGTCGCAAAGTGTTGTACTCGTGATGTTAAAGTGTGCATCACTTATTCTTACATTGCAAGTGATGATAATGTCGCAAAGTGTTGTACTCGTGATGTTAAAGTGTGCATCACTTATTCTTACATTGCAAGTTGTTATGTTTGTCGGGTGTTAGCCGTAGCTCAATCGCGTATTTAATTACCAGTTGTTGGATGTTCGGCAGACAGAAAAGGAATATGTAACGTTATGTCCTTTGACACTTATTTATACATTAGCGATGTCACATACATATTTAAATGAACGGCACAATACAATAGTAGATACTTATACAAATACATTTGACAAGTGAACATTTTCGGAATTTAATCTACATTAAGGGTTGCAACACAAGTGATGATAATGTCGCAAAGTGTTGTACTCGTGATGTTAAAGAGTGCATCACCTACTCTACGCTGCAAGTAATGGTGATAACGTTATGTGTTGTACTCGTGTTGTTATAGAGTGCATCAGAGGGCAGATCGAACTACATGGGTGGTCATTGTGACAACTTATACTCAAAAAGGCGAAAATAGCGGATATAAATGCCTTTTAAGCTCATTGTTATAATAGAAATCTATGAGAACATTACTTTGTTGGTGTCTCCCAAAAAACTTAATTTTGGATTACATCTGTTATCAAGGAAACGTGCGATATATACTATTTTCTTTTTGCGGCCGCATGCGACCTCTTTTTTAAATCAATATCATATACACTTACACTTTCTAATTCCATTTTAGACATTGATAACGATGATCATATCAAAATAGTAAAACTTGAAGAAGAATTTGTACACATTCCTAGAGAAATCACTTACGAAAATGAAAGCGGCACCGACGAATCTCCTGCGAAATACTCAAATACTGAAATAACACAAACTACGCCAATACTTTTGAATTTCTGCCAACCATCAGATGCTGATGACATAAATTTAGAAGAATACATATTTGAGAATCCAGATGTGATTGTTAAGCCGCCTGACATTCAAGAACAGCCAGACTCTTCAACACAACCTTCGACGTCCTATCGAAGAGGCGGACGTGCACCACTAATACCAGGTGGGCCACCATATCAATGCGAATACTGTGATCATACAAGTAAATCACGTGCACTTTTGGCATCACATCGTTTTCGTAAGCATCGTTTCAATAAACCGCTCTTTAAATGTGTCAAATGCGATAAAGATTTTGCGACATCACAACAATTGGAACGCCATATGCAGCGTATAACATGTGAAACATATCCAGAATTCAAGTGTGAGTTTTGTGATAAAATTTGTACGGGACGTGCCAACTATCAGATACATTTGCGTTTTCATAAAAAAGTCTATCCGTTTGTGTGTCATATATGCGCAAAACCATTTATGATGGCTATACATATGAAACATCATGTGAAAACGAAACATGAAGGTCAGCGATTTATTTGCGAACATGAAAATTGCGGAAAAATGTTTCAAACGGCGCATTCACTTAAGAATCATATGTATACACATGCGGAGCAATTACCCTATCGCTGTGATTATTGTCAGAATGAGTTTTCAACCAAGGGCAGGTGAGTGTCATAATTATTAAATTTTATCTGTCATTTATGTAGAGCCCTATTCTGGTTATACCGTCTGCGACTATGAGAAATAAGAACCCCAGCGGGTTAGGGGGTTAGAATATACCCGCGGTAGGTATGCCTGTCGTAAGAGGCGTCTAAAATACAGGATTCAAGGGGTTTGTGTAGCGCAGCCCTCAAAGGTTGCCAGCGCAATACATATCTTCTGCAAACCCAATTGTCAACCTCACCTATCCGTGGCGAATCCTGTTTCATTAACAGCCGAGGCTCTGGCCACCCCGAGCTCCTCATGGATCTAGGGGTGGGAGGGCGGTTATAGCCTAGAAGGTCGCATGTGGTTATAACAAATCGTTCCCGAGATGGTAGGGCTTGGTACCGGAACGTACCGGATCTGCATCCGGCAAAGAACCATCAACTCGATAACACTCCCCAAGGCCTTCGGGAGTGTCCTTATCGCCACAACAATAACAACAACAACAACAACAACATGAGAAATAAGAAAATCTTTCGTATTGAATTCGAAAAGCATCGGAATGGTAAGAATATTACAACTCCAATTTTTCCAAAAGTATTTCAGAAAGCTCTAAGGTGATATCGTATTTAAAAAACGGAAAGGTAAATTCAAAAAAAGGCAAAAGAATTTCAAAAGGCAAAGTTTTTTAAGAAATTATCGATAATATTTAAGAAAGTTAAAATGTAAATAAATGTGTAAAAAAATAAATGTGTAAAAATGTCAAAATGTTTAAAAGTATCGTATCACTACTAACGATAATATATGTAGCCATACACTGTAAATGCTTTATTTTGAATTTTCTAAAAGTCAGACCTTTAAACAATTTTTTTTTAAATAGGCACGGTCGCTATCCGTGTTTGCTAAGGTCCATATATGAGAAGTTCCAAACCAAAACGAAATAAGTGATTCATAACAAGTTCATAGATACATGAGATAAAGTGTCCATTCTTAAATGGACGGCACATTTTCAAACGATTCTTATAGCAGTTATGTTGAGCTCAACTACAGTGCGATCGAGGGTGGTCTGGGAGTGCCCGCTTGCGATTGCATCGAATTATTTTACAATTAAGATTATCTGGGTCCCGGGCCATAGTGATATCCCGGGTAACTGTCAAGCGGATCTCTTAGCCCGCATCGGAACAACTGAACCGGATGAAGATGGCTGTAGGGATTTCGGGATTCCGCTGGCCACCTGTGGATTGCTCCTCCATAGCTGGGCCTCGAGTCAGCTCAGCAAAACGTTGGGCGGACACCACGTCTTGCAGGGTAGCAAGATATTTCTGGCTGAAAGTGGATGGCAGGAGGTCTACTGAAATAATTGGGTTCACTAAGGCTCACCTATCAATGGTCATTAGGGTTCTGACAGGGCACTGTCCCATGGGTATCCATGCGATACGTATCAATATACTGGAAACTCCATCTTGCTGCAGCTGTATGGAGGATGATGAGGAGGAATCACCAAATCACTTTATGCTTGCTTGCCCAGCTTTTGCCAGAACTAGGCGAAAGTACTTCGGTCGCGACTCACTTGGATCTCCCGAGGATTTATACAAAGTTGAGATCGGTATCATTCGGAGCTTTATCGTTGCTACCCAACGATTCTCTTAGTAGCTATATCTACGTTACCGTTATTTTATTGCATGTGGAATCACAACGGACCTTCATGTTGTCCAAGTGAGCTCCCCTTATTAGGGCAGCTACCACCTAACCTAACCTAATCTATAGCAGTTATGTAAGAACACATATGCAGCCAAAAAATCACATTTATCGGACGACTAGATTTGAAGTAAATAAAAAGATGATAAAAAATTTTAAGGACTACCTTTATATAAATGGACCAAAAAATAGAAGGCAATTTTTCCTTTAATACATAGTCTTGTAAAATTTTGAGTAAAAAACTTTAACAATAGCTCTTGTAAAAGAATTTTGGGATTTAAAACTATAGAGGTAGAGCGCAATCTTTCAATTTAAGGCAAACCATGTACGTGGGATAAACTAATTGATTATTTAAAATTTAAACACGCGCTCTACCTTTATAATTTTAAATCCCAAACATTCTTTTGCATGAGCTATTGTTAAAGTTTTTTAGTCAAAATTCAACAAGACTATGTCTGTATTAAAGGAAAAATTGCCTTCTATTTTTGGTCCCTTTATATAAAGGTAGTCCTTAAAATTTTTTTATCATCTTTTTATTTTCAATTTTTTAGTACTGCCTACAAAAAGGCAGTTGCAACTTTGATTAGTAATTTAAGTAATTCCTTAGTGAAAATTCGTATCTTTATTTATTTGTTCAAAGTAGCAATTTAAGATAATTAGTGGAATTTTGGCTGACAACACTGGCGAAAACAACATGATTCCACCTCGCATCATAACAAGAGAATCCACCTCGTTTGTCAGCTACTTAATTTGCACAGCTGAAAATCGTGGTGAAATTCGCATACGCCTGAAAGTCTAAAAGAATCGTGGTGAAAGTCGCGTACGCTTACCTAAAAGTATGCAAGGACGTGCATTGAGTTGGGCCTTTAACGAGGTGGAATTCTACAACGCCAGCAATACTCAGGAGGCTAGCCATTAAGGTATGGCCTAATCTTCTAAATAGTTCGACTTGTGCGTTACGTAGCTCAAATTTTTTGATCAAACATTGCACTGTCACCGAGTTTTAAACTATATTTCAACTAGGTTTCAAGTCTCTAGATATCCAGGAAGTTAGTTAAAAATCGATTGCAAGATTCCCAATTTAAAAACTAGTTTTCTCAATATGTCGATATATGCGCCACCTAGCGGAATTTTTTGATAAAATATTGCATTGTCATCGGGTTCTGACTTACGGCTCAAGTTTCATATCTCCAGCTCACCGGGAAGTTACTCAAAAATCGATTGCAAGATTCCCCTCCTTTTTCAAGGATTTGTAGTTATCTCACTTAGCGCGCCACCTAGCGGAATTTTGTTTTCTGTATTTGTATTGTCACACTTTGTGCCAAGTTTCAAGTCTCTAGGTCACCGGGAAGTTAGTTAAAAATGGATTGAAAGATTCCCAAATCAAAACTAATTTTCTTAATGTCGTAATGTCTCTCTGATCTGAACTATGTTCTAAGTATCAACGTTCTAGCTCAACGGGAACGGGACTTAATATAAAGGTAGAAAAAAACATAGTTGGTTGTAATTATTGCGTTTTGATCTGATAAAAATTTATTTATTGCGTTTTGCTTTAAAATCTTTGGAATTATTACATTTTGGGTTTGGAAGTTATTGGATATTGTGTACTTTGGTGTGAATAGTAATTTCTATTTATAAAATAGATGGTTTGGTCCCATTATTTCAGCGGCCCTGTATTAGTACTCCAATATGAAGTACATGGCCTAGTGTTGCCTATTACTAATCCATTAGGTAATTTTTTAAGATATTTTCGAAAGTTTTCGCCCAGTGGTTTTTGTAACACTCCGAGCTGAAGTAGGGGATCCTAACCCAGACATCGCAATGTTAATCTGATCACATTTTTATACGTATCAGAATCAGTTATGAGGGTACTCGTACCCCTTTAAATACACTTAAATTACTCCCTTAATCGACCTTAAGGAGTATACCAGTACTCTATTGAAAAGTTTAAAAATTGTATGAAATTATTGTGTTTTGCTATTAAACGATTTATTTTGGAATGTTCCAGAAGAGCATAATTTTCTGTGTTTTACTTTACTTTACATAGGTTTTACAAGATGATCCATTTCTCAAAAAAGTAAATAGACCACTCTTGCGTATTGGTTTGGAACTCCTCATATCAAATCAAATATAGTACTTTTACCAAATTTCAACACCATATCAACGGTTTTTGATTTACGACTTGCAAGTCTTTTTTTAACTTTATTCTATTCAATGCGGGTGGGTGGTGTCACGCATATTCAAAAAATTTTGAAGAATACGAATTTTGCGTTGTATGTATAATCAATTTACTCGCTAAGTTTTACTACTTCATCAATATTTCTGAAAAATGGTCCAGGAAAATATGTATACAGTATTTTTATATGTCTGCCTTCCCTCCATCCAAAGATATACGAATGACTGCGTATAAAAAGGGGGCGGCGCTTCCACCCAATTTCAAATAATTTCATATTAAACATAAGAACAATGTTCCCGCCAAATTTCGTTAGTATTGGTCAATTTTGGTTGGATAATGACTTTAAAAATATTGTGGAGAGATTATCTGTGTAAGGCCCGGTTTTTCAGTACAAGTTCAACTCAGTTTGTCAGTTAAACTACGCTTAAATTTATTCTGCAGTGTTTCGGTCTATTTAACTGAAGTTTAAGCTGAGCTTAAGCGGCCGATCTGGCAGGGTTAAACTCTAGTTAACCTACCATTTATTTGCGTTGGTTCGAAATGGCGCCGAATATACCCAACAAGCATTTCGGCTTGAGTACAATTAGAGCTCATGTTGATAACTAGGCATACTTCTAAAATCTCAAGAGTTGTTTCGAAACAGTGGCTCAACTCGAGAATCGTAGCGTACTCAGTAAAAGAGGGAATTTTTTTTTAAGCAAAAACTGCCTTTACTGAAGTTGAAAACATTTTATTAACAACTTGTGAATGAACTGAACTAAAATGAAATTTATAATTATGTGAGGCGCGATAACCTCCGAAGTGATTTTAGGCTGAGCTTCTCTTCCAATTTGCGTTGTGCCCCTTTAATTTTTCCTACAAATTGGCGGGACGGGAATTACTTGTTTTATTCCCACTCCGAACGGAATGGTCAAGGTAGATCAGTTTTCACTGAGAGCTTTTCATGGCAGAAATGCACTTGGAGTGCTTCCCAAACACTGCCGAGGGGCGACCCCGCTTAGAAAAATTTTCAATTAATTGAAAACCCTTGTTTCTAAAATTATGATATTGCTTTATCCTGGGCGTGAACCCAGGATCTTCGGTATGGTAGGCGGAGCACGCTGCCATGACACCACGACGGCCACCTATATAATTTATTTTTGATTAATTACGCTTCATTACTGCTATCAACCAGGTGTATTTCTCACAATAAACAGCTGTTGGTTTTGATGGTACCACCTTGGAGATTTTTTCAACTCCATCTCAACTTGATATGCAATGTACTATATCAACTGGAGAAATGTGTTGAATATTCATTTGAGAACTATACATTTCTCAAAATCTCTCGAAATTAGAATAATAATTGGAAAATATTATTGACGTTGTAGATGAACTCGAAACTTCTAATTTTACAAAACTCTCAAAGGTTGGATAGTGATGGAGAATGAAGTGGACATTAACTCGAGAACTATCGGGTTTAAGAATAATTAAATAGTGATGGTGGATATCACTTCCGGAACTGTATATATAGTTCGCTGGAGAATTTTTTGTCCATGTTTGTTGGGTAAACAAAATCCAGCTCTTGCCGTATCTGCAAATTACCTAGATAACACAATGTTGCCGCACAAAAAAGCATACCCCAAAGGCGGCCTTAAACTGTGACTGACAAACCGCTTCGTAGTTTAACTGGAGCTTAAATTTGACTAGAGTTTAAGCAAACTTAGTTTACGCTTAACTTAACCAACTACTGATAAACCGGGCCTAAAAATAAAAAGTGACAAAATCCATATATGTACATATGTGTGGATGCGCGTGCATGTCTACCAATGTAGAGCTAAGTGCCACCTTTGTCCATGCAGACTGGGGACAGTTTTAAATGGGATGGAACTGTATCGTATATTCTTGGATCATTTTGGAACTAATTCGCTACCGTTTCATAAACATGTCGGGATGATTTCAGAATTATTTCGAGACTATATCGGAACCAATGCGAAACAATTTGATTTAGGATCATTTCAAGACTATTTCGAAACCATTTCGAAGAGTTACAGGATTAAATCAGAATCATTTCGAGACCAATTCGGAACAATTTCAGGATCATTTAGGATTGTTTAAGTAGCATTTCGGGGAAATTTCAGAATCAGTTTCAGACTATTTCGGGACAAATTTCGTACAGTTTAAGCATCTTTTCCGGTACACTTCGGAACTATTTTTCATGTCAGGACAATTACGGGATGATTTCAGGATTATTTCTAGACTGTTCTAGAACCAATTTGGAACAATGCCAGAATCTCTTTGGCATTGTTTTTGGAATAATTCCGGCATGGTTTCGGGCACATCCCGTCTTGTACTTGTTTAAGTTAAGGGTGTCAAAAGTAAAAAACACGAAAATGCTATTGAATCGAAACACGCTAAGACCACGTTTACATCTCCCACCGGATTATGGGGCTTAGAACATGTATGGCAAGTATGCACGTCGCAAGAGGCGACTAAAATACGAAACTATTCAAGGTGTTGTGTAGCGCAACCCTTTCAAGGGTTTGCCAGCGCAATGTATAGCTTCTCCACCCAACCCTGTTATTTAACAGCCGAAGAGATCCCAATTTCCTCACAGATTTAGGGTGTCGGTGGAAGGTATGGCCTAGAAGGTTCCACGTGGTTATACTAAATCGTTCCCGAGATGTTCGGGCTAGTACCTTAGGTGTGCTTGTTACCGGAACGAACCACATCTGCTTTCGATAAAGGACCATCAAGATCGTGGGGAGTGTCCATAGCGCTACAACAACAACAACTACAACAACAGCCACGTTTACACATGCACTAATCTACAATTAATCTCCAATAGATAATCTACGAGTTTACATATGTTTCATCCCTAGGAACTAGATAATTACCCGTCAAATTTTCAAGTTTCAATCTAGAGGTGGTATTTTTTATATGAAAAAAATCGGCATCTCTAAAATTGGTTTATAACTACCGATTATGGAAGGGAAACATTTCTATGGGAAATCTAGTTATTTATTTAAATATTAGGAGTTAAATACGAAAATCAATTTAAAGTTATCAAAATGAAAAATTCTATGTAATGGCCCAAGAATATACGATGCAGTTCGATCCCCTCCAATTTTTATCCAAGTCCGTAAATCCTTTACTCATGGCCAAAGGTGGCACTTAGCTCCATATTAGTTGATTTGCCTCCCACTTAACTGAATAGCACTTTAATTTTAATGATCTGCTATGTCTTACGAAAAAAAAACACGATGAGTTAATTCCCAATAGATAATCTACTAGTTTACATATGTTTCATCCTAGGAACTAGATAATTACCCGTCAAATTTTCAAGTTTCAATCTAGAGGTGGTATTTTTTATATGAAAAAAATCGGCATCTCTAAAATTGGTTTATAACTACCGATTATGGAAGGGACCCATTTCTATGGGAAATCTAGTTATTTATTTAAATATTAGGAGTTAAATACGCAAATCAATTTAAAGTTATCAAAATGAAAATTCTATGTAATGGCCCAAGAATATACGATGCAGTTCGATCCCCTCCAATTTTTATCCAAGTCCGTAAATCCTTTACTCATGGCCAAAGGTGGCACTTAGCTCCATATTAGTTGATTTGCCTCCCACTTAACTGAATAGCACTTTAATTTTAATGATCTGCTATGTCTTACGAAAAAAAAACACGATGAGTTAATTCCCAATAGATAATCTACTAGTTTACATATGTTTCATCCCTAGGAACTAGATAATTACCCGTTAAATTTTCAAGTTTCAATCTAGAGGTGGTATTTTTTATATGAAAAAATATCGGAATCTCTAAAATTGGTTTATGACTCGATTATGGAAGGGAAACATTCCTATGGGAAATCTAGTTATTTATTTAAAGATTAGGATTTAAATACGCAAATCAATTTAAAGGTATCAAAATGAAAAATTCTATGTAATGGCCCAAGAATATACAATACAGTTCGATACCCTCCAATTTTTATCCAAGTCCGTAAATCTTTACTCATGGCCAAAGGTGGCACTTAGCTCCATATTAGTTGATTTGCCTCCCACTTAACTGAATAGCACTTTAATTTTAATGATCTGGTATGTCTTATGAAAAAAAAACACGATGAGTTTCTGTTCTATTGTATAAATCGGTGTGTCCTTGTTTTGAGGGAAAAATTATTTTACTTAATTTTTAATATTTTACTGCCGTACTTAACGCACTTTTAAAATAAATACATTTTATTACCGACCTTCATATGTATTATCCATTTTTCTGAAATACTGTTGAAAAAGATGGGCATAAACCAAATCGTAATACTTATATGAAGGTGAACATCGAAAATTTGTTCACAAAAACCGAAGTCTTGTAATACAAGTCAATGTGTTCTGACACAATATCTCCTATAAGAATATTTTGTGAAACGAGCCCCAGGTCTCAGCATTTTTTGATATTTTCTACACATGTATCTATTTTATATTTCCATTTAGATTACGTTGGCATATAAGCAGAACGCACAACATTGAACACACCTTGGATGAGCTGGATTGCATGTTAGTGGCAAAAGAGATTAAAGTAAAGGCACAGCTTCAACCAGCATTGCCACCTGAGGCGAGAGAAGGAGTCATTGTGGTGGATGATTTCGAATTGGATGAATATTAATAAATCGACTCACATATCATAAAACTCTTAAGTAGCGGTGAAATAGTAATGTGCAACAATTTCTGCTGGAGTATTATGTTCAATTATGGAATATACACAAAACCATTGATATTTTTTGATAGTTCTAGAAAAAACCATCGATGGTCTTTAATAGTAAATTATCTATCAATAGTTCCATAAATAGTTTTTGTAGGTCTACCGTTGATGAAATGCTTGAAATGAATGAAAGACAGGCAATTCCGAGCCCATTTAAAAAAAATGTTTTTAAAGCTTTTATAAAAAGCATGTCAGTGTTATTTTCTGTTAGAATCTCCCCTAGGCCAAACATGAATCAAGTGGAAACGACTTCAAATCTTCAAAGCCGCCTCATCTTTCTTTATCTGTTTTCCAAATAGAGTTTTCGATTAAACAGTGAAACTTCACGTATAAAAAATAGTGGGGTCAAAGTGAACATTCAAAGTTTTAATATCTGTGGATCAGACATCGAGATAAACATCATAAAAACAACAATTTAGAATATTTATGAGCATACTTTTCAACCTAAATTCAAATTTCAAAAACAAAAATATTGATTTTTCAATATTGTATATGCAAATAAATGGCTCTTGTCCATTCAATTTAAGTAAATTATAGCGATGATCCCTGCTGCGATTAAGGTCCGATCGATTGTACATGATGGTGAGCTCAATTTTGTCCAAGCTGATGTTGGCGACACAAGAATTGGATCCTTCTCACATATGGACCGCAATCTGAACACATTTGGCAGCACAGTATTGAATTCGAGATTGTGGAAGTCATTGTACACGTGCTACACTATGTCCGAAGAAAAGTCTTATAAAACGGAGCCACTGCATTTTCTTGAACTGCTATCTTGGGATACGTACTTACCGCAGACCCTAATTGACCTCAGTTCTTTTTAGGCGTGAAAACGCATCAAAAATACCAAATTTCCCGTATTCTTATTATTTTCTTAGCACAAATAAACAATTTAGGTTTTCAAATCAACTCGCACAGTTTTGACAGCTTTTTTAGTTTAGGTACCTAAATTTTAGGCGAACTCGCACCCAGCCTAAGTATCATGTAATTTAAAATGATAATGATGTATATATGTATGTATTTAGGTTATATTGTGTAAATTAAATAGTTTTTCTAAATACTTCCAATATAAGCACTTATTTCAAGGGTGCATCCTAACGTTAAATTTCACTTTAATCAAGAAATTTCTATCTAAAGAAGCAATAAAGTAAATTTAATTTCGTCTTTAACCGAAACGAAATGATGTCGTTAATGTTGAAATGTTAATAATATTATCAAAGTGTGCTTTCAAAGCCATAGCACACGTTTGTTTCTACACGAGACGAAATCATTTCGTTAAGTTAATTTTGATTTTTAACGAAGCGAAATGGTATTGTCTCGTTTGTTGAGCATTCTGCATTATTTATTAATTCGTTAGATTTAAGGCATAGTGGTTTATTTTTTGGAACCGCTCATATCGACAGGTGATCGGAGTATCACCATATCCCGGGTGCCAGTTGGAAAACCTTCCTCCGTTGAAACACGCTCTAACATAATTCGTTTTGAAAGCGAACTATCTAAGAAGGTGATTAAAGAAATATGTACATTCAGCTGAAGATCACGGATCTCAGAGCTCCTTTATCTGAACATTATGATGGTCCTCATGAATCAAACGATTTTTTCCGATCTAACATTTTAAAAACGGTTATACCAAAGACAAAAATATCACATATAGTTCCGATTGGTTAAGGTTAAGGCATGTCGCACAGGGGTAAAAGTTTCCATTTCTCCATGGAGACTGAAAAAATTTCAATATATTTTTTGGTTTTCTAATATCCAAAACCGATAATAATATACTTGGCGATATCACATATAAATTTTGGCCCCTATTAGAAACGTTTAAGGTGTGTTTCCCAGGGGTTCAAGTTCAGATTACGCTATGAAGACGCAATATTCTAATATCTGAGTTTAACCACTGTGCGACACCCTCAACCGCTTCCTATCAGGACCAAATCGTATATATGTTATTGCCTACCACTTCGGGGAGGCGCGAAAATAATTATTCTTATAACACTGGGGATAGTGTGGATAAAAATGTTGTAAAAACCTTCAATCACCTAAAAATACTAAAGTTAATCTTTAAATATATTTTTAGTTTTTTTTTCTCTTAAGTAAAGCGCTGATTTAACTATTTCAATTAGATTGAAACAGCTTATTTTAAAAAGCTGTAAACAAACCTGTCACAAACCACTCCAGTGATTAATTAGAAAAATAATAATATTTAGTTAATAATGTGACGAATATTAGCATCACTTAGCCGATAATAATTAGCCACTCGTATGTACGTAAACAAATCAATCATCATGTACACACATACACACAAAGCAGCAGAGAGATACTCACAAACGCATGTCATCATCAGCCGAAGTATTTTTCACATATACACACGCATATGGCCACAAACTACAAATATACATGTATATGGCTGGTAACCAAGCATGAAGTTCACGAAATTACTAGACCTTAGGAGAAATGGGTGAACGAGGAAACCGAGAGTATGAAAGCAGCGCAAGCTAAGGCATGACTAAGCAGTTTGATTTAAACACGCAATTAGTTGTGAAGTAAGAGTTATTGTGAAGTACTCTCAAAGTAGTCTAATAAAGACCATTTTGCATTATTGAATATTGGAATTATTTATTTCAACAGTTTAAGCGATTCGAACGTTAGCAGAAGGTTTGGAATAAGCGGAATTTCCCAAATTCGTTACAATAAATAATATTTAGTGAAGCTGATTTAAACCCCAATTTATATGTGCCCTATATTCTTATTATTAGATTTATCGATCAGTATTAGCTGTGTCCCACCCGTGACAAAAAAGTCGAAAGTTGTCATCTTAAATTTTGCAAGTCGTTCTTTTATTTCATACTTGTTATGCAATGTAAGAAAATTGCAAATAAAATTATTTATGAAAAATTAATTATTTTTACTTGATTTGATTTCCCAAATTTTCATTTATCTAAAAGCAACAATTTTGAAACTTATTCTAATTTGTATATATACAATGATATGTGACTTTTTTTTACATAACAGTAGTGATTGAATATCAAGTGTCTCAACCTATCTTTAGAACCAGGAATCCCCAGCTGGTTTTATCGCAATTCTTCAACAAATCAAATATTGCGTACAATTGTCCCACCCGTGCCGATGGCTCTATAGTGGGTAATAGAACCAAAAAATTTAATTTAATTTTTTTTTGTGTCTCCATAAAGAAAGTTATCTCTTACCCCTGTGTAACACACCTCAAATGTCTCCAATCGGGAACAACATTTATATGTAAACTTATATTTGAGGAAACTTTGATTATTAGGGACCACCTTAATGAACATATATGGGAAGTCATTTCGAGATAGGCGATCCTTCACCCGGCCGTCGATATGAAGTAAAACCAATCTCTGTGCATTTGTATATAACAGAAAGGCTTTAATCTTGTTTTCTTAGTTGTCTAAGTTTTCCTGACGCATAACTAACTCCGCTGTACTAAATTATAGATATGCTAAACGCACATTGTTTACTTCCTGTTACGTTTAAGATTATTAATAAAGTTTTAAAATAAATGCTAGATAATCTTATAACTTTAAACGAGCAATTCTTGTATACTCGTATATTTGTATGTTTGTATAGCCGAACGATCTCGGGAACGGCTCAACCGATTTAAATGAAATTTGGAACAAATATAATGTATCACCTTCTAAGACTTTCTACTTAGATGTTGCCACTCAGATATTTCACAAGGTTGCCACCTATGCGAAATTAAAAAAAATTTCGTGAGATATGCCGATATGGGTATGAAACGAAAGGTATTTCACTCCGCATTACAATAGGGACATTTTTGAGTAGGGTTGCCATTTAGGGTTGCCACCTATTCGAAATAAAAAAAAATTGCATGAGATATGCCGATATGGGTATCAGAGGAAAGGTATTTCACTCCGCATTACAATAGGCACATTTTTGAGTAGGATTGCCAATTAGGGTTGCCACCTATTCGAAATTAAAAAAATGCATGAGATATGCCGATATGGGTATTAAACGAAAGGTATTTCACTCCGCATTACAATAAGGATATTTTGAGTAGGGTTGCCACCAATTCGAAATTAAAAAAAAATTGCATGAGCTATGCCGATTTGTGTATCAAACGAAAGGTATTTCAGTCCGCATTACAATAGGGACCTTTTTGAGTAGGGTTTCCATTTAGGGTTGCCACCTATTCGAGAAATTAAAAAAAATTGCATGAGATATGCAGATATGGGTATCGAATGAAAGGTATTTCACTCCGAATTACAATAGGGACATTTTTGAGTGGGGTTGCAATTTAGGGTAGCCACCAATTCGAAATTAAAAAAAAATTGCATGAGCTATGCCGATATGGGTATCAAACGAAAGGCATTTCACTCCGCATTACAATAGGGACATTTTTGAGTAGGGTTGCTATTTAGGGTTGGGGTAGTTAGACGAAATAGTACTTTACTTACTCATATCCTATTAAAGCTTTAAAGGAGAACATTAAAGTTAAACATCTTCTTAAAAAAATCTTACACATGATTCGACTTAACTTTCATAATTTCACATACGCCAATAAAATTGAAATGCAATATCAAGGCACCGTGGCAATTCTAGCAAAATATATTTAAATGCATATTTTTGGCAAATATGAAATGAATAATTGCAATTTCTCACAGATTCCTATTAGAAAGATTTCTCACCATAGCAAAAAGATATCTCACCATGGTAATTTGCTACCGTTGAACACTAGAGACATATGTTCAATTTGAAAACGACATCTAACCATTTAACTACTTACCAACAGGTGGCGCTTAGGGAAGTAAGTTGACATTTAATTAAACTAACTGATAGTTGTCATTCGTGAATTTTACAAGTTTTTGGAATTTAATAAAAGTGTGAGACTTTCATAGTGTATAACTAAAAAAATGTTTGAAATTAATAATTCGGCGCATGAAGATACTCGACCTAAATAACTTAAGTAGTTCTCGATTTCACTAATTGTCATAACAATCCCTTATACTATAGGCTGGAATTACCCATTTCAAATTTTTCATTCCAGTTCATTTTGCGGTTAGTGTTTGATATGTTTTTGAAATCTATATTTAAGGAAATCAAATATTGGTAAGTAAAAGTATATAATATATGTACATATAAAAAAGTTGGGTTTATCAATGATGACATGTAAACATGAAACATGTAACAAAGTATTTTATGCGGCATACTCGAAGATGGCCGAGCAAAGCTTGGTCGCCCAGGTACTAATTATTTATTTCACAAACGCTTCTTGACGAAGTTGCCGCGTTGCTGGCATTTTACCGACCAAGGGTGGTCATTTAGTATAACAACCGAAAATTTTATTAAAAGTTCGGCCACAAACGAAAGGTGTCAAGCCGTGGCAAATTCCGCTAAGGACTTAAACAACGATTTGATAGTCGATGTCTAAAGTGTGCTTAAATTATGTGGGAAGCACTTATCCGCGTTAAAGCGCACAATCGAAGATGATGGATTTTATGCACCCCACCCAAATTTTACGAGGTACGAGTAGCAGCATCCGCTAGCGGTGATAAGTAACCTGCGGTGCTATGAAAATATGTCGGCGAGAAGCTGGTAAAGCAGGCAATACTGGATTTTCGATCTATGTTAATGGCTTTCAAAAAGTCTAGGTATTTTGCGATCCGTATTATGCTGAACGTTAACGTAAAATACTGATGGATCGTGGCCCGAATCGTAAAATATCTAGAAAATTTGCAATTCATTATTATGAATCGTGATCCAGTATTGACAGCATTGCTTCATCATGTGACATTCGCCTTACTCATACATATCGCATTTTACTCATTTGAACGAGTTTTAAAGCATTTGGCCTGCAGATGCCATTCACATACGTTTTTTAAAACTTCTTATTAAAAAAAAAGCCCACAAAAACATAATGGTTAAACGACGTATGAATATGTCTCAGTACCGTGACAGAGTTATAAATAGCAGTTTCCACTAATATGTAAAGTTTAGGTTAGGTTGAACTGGCTGGCCCATGAGGATCTCACATAGAATGCATGAGTCCGTGACCGTGACCAGAAGTGAAAAAACCCATCAAAAATCAGGACCTATGTTATAAAATAACTTCGTCCTTTTGGCAAATACTAGAAGCTTCTAATATCTATGCCACTTGCTGCTTCTAGATCTGACAGTTGTATCACTCCAAATAGCTGAAGTTGTAGCCTGGCAGGTGGTCAGCATATGACGCCAGAAGGCAGTTTCCAGTCAGAATACCCGTCACGAGTCTACAGTCCTCTCTTTTTAATGATAGAAGCAACTTTGTTATCTTCCCACGCCTTTCCCGCTTGGTCGGTCATGTGCACCTCTCGCCTTCTCTTAATCTCGCCAATCTAATTGGGACGTCTACGGAGCAAGCTTCCAAGAATGCGCTCATTTTAGCTAGTTCATCCGCTGTTTCATTCCCATATGACCTGGGACCCAGTATATATGTATGCTTTTCCCGTCCCAATTCTTTCCAGGGATTGCTTACACTCTAACATACTTTTAGATGTGCTATGCGAGTATATTGCTTTAATTGCTGCTTGGCTGTCAATATAAAAGTTAACACGGCTGCAGTTTAAGCTGTTCTCTTCCAGTGTTTGCACTGCTTTGATTGCGGTTAATAGTTTCCGCTATTCCGAAAACGCTACAGTGATCTGGCAGCTCGTAGGATCTGTTTATTTCCGGATCAGCACATTATACCGCAGACCCTACTCCTCCTTGTAAATCCAAACTAACAGTTCTACCAGAAACTGCTTGTATTCTTGATATGTTTTCCTTTTTCATAGTTGTTGTTGTTTAATCAATACGTCGGTGCATTTTCTTGCGATGGATTGGTGTCCTGGTAATCGAGTCTTGCAGAGAAGGATAAGCGAATTCGAATGAGGCCAATGTTTCAAATGATTTTAAATGACTCATTTGAAAGTACGAGTTTGAGGGCAGGTTAAATATAGTATAAGTAAGATATTGACATATAGGTTTGGGCTTCGTTCCGCTGCCTCAAAGTATTTAATCCTCAAATTAGGTTAGGTTAGGTTAAGAGGACCCACACCTCCACTCGGAGACATTTTTGTTCATTGTGAGTGCCCTCAGTAAGTGCAGGGTGGCGGCACATTCGTTTAACCCCATTACCTCCAAGTGGTCCTCAACGAACCACTTGCTTTCCGTGATGAAGCCAAGAACAAGCGATACGTCCGCCTTCCCAACCTCTGCCAGGCTGTCGAAGAACAAATTAAGTTGAATACAATTTTAAAAACTTAAATTCGTAATACAATAACATTTAATTAAAATCAAAGTATTTAAGTTTACATAGATTTACAATAAACTCAAATGCTTTCCTTGGTACATACATAGATAGATTCAACACACATATTTTTAATTATTTCGTTAAAAACAATTACTGCTAAAATATTTAAAATGTATGTACATATGTAACTCCGTCAGCAAAAACAACCCAATAGAATGTGTTAAAGAAGTATATTTTTGAAAAGTTGGTGAAGCAAATTTTGGAATTTGTTTTACTATCCAGAATGAAGTGTTATGAAAAAAAGCATTTATAAAAATCGGCTGCGCCGAAGACCTCATACCTTTCTAAAATGTAGTTGAGCAATAATCTTATTCCTTTCGTAACATCCGAATAATAGATTGAACAAAAAATGTAATATACAGAAAACTGATGTCCATAAGCGAAATTTTTGATAAACATCATACATATATCTGTAATCCTCACAAAAAGTTTCCCGTTTCTGGTTGTCTACATGAGATAGCTATGACGAATCTCATGTCTGAATAATAGTTTGTTTTGGATATATACTACTTCTACGACCGATCTGTACGATTTTTTCAGCTTTTAAAATATAAAGCTTCTTATTAAACAATGGGTTGTATGGGATATATGCTTATATATATGCAATTGATTTCTACGGTTTTTAAGATAATAATATGTGCCACATAGAACGGCACTTGGTGCAATTTGGTACTTCTATCTGATAAATTGAGGAATATATGACCTCTATAGGGGTCCGATCCCGTCTGTTCCGACAAATGTCTAATGAGACACCAAAATATACCCGTTTCACAAAATTTCATCAAAATACCTCAAAAATTGGCGGACTGCAGTGGGTAGTAACGGGGGGGGGGAGGAGGTTTGGGGACAAGATCCCTCCCGAAATATTAGTAATTTCGTAAAAAATTTATTTGAGTTTATATGCAATTTCTAAAATAGTGTTTCTTCCTTGACTATTGTGTTCAATCTCATAAGATAAGTTATACTAAATTGATAAATTAATAATTTCTGAAAATATGCATTCAAAATTCTCGTTTTTCACGAACTTCAGCAAAACGCGAAGCTATTCTCAAAGATGCTGTCGAAACTTTGAATTGTCCAACAAAGAAAGAACGTTTGAAGCGGTTCTGTGAAACAACATGGACGGAAAGACTAGATGCTGTGATCTGCTTCAAAGAAATGTATGCTCCGATTTATTTAAGTTTAGAAAAAATTCATGACTGTGGAAACCATAAAGTTCTAGAAATGCTTTCAGTTATCTACACGTTTTCGAGGACTGGAGGATTCATTGTGGCAATGGTTGTTATTAACGAAATTTTTTCTTTGGCTCAACCATTAACCTCTACCTTCAGGGAAAAGTGTTGATCATTCTGCAGCATTTTCAGCGGCTGATGATCTGGCTGTTTTTTGAAGAAATGAGGGAAAATGAAATGTTTGTTGATGCTAAAGAAATAGCTGAATCTATCGGAGGAAAGATTGAAGTTCCTAGGATTGTGAGTCGCCAAAAAAAACCGAGAAAACTATGAAAACAGCTCAGCAGAAGAATATTTTCGCAAATCAAATCGCGATCCCTTTCATCGATCACTTCATATCTTCAGTGTCTAATATATTCATCAAGCATAAAAAACACATTGTCCATTATTGAAAATGTCATTCCCGATAAATTGGTCAGAAAAATAGGTGAAAGTGTTTCTGAAACTGTCGAAATACTAATGGATCAGTGGCCAGTATTTGCTGGAACAGCGGTATCTATGGTGAAAAAAGAAGTCCTACTAATGGAGACAATGTTTGGTTGGAGCAGGTGATCGCCCAAAGACATTCATCGGCGCATTGAATCTTTGTAACGAAGAACTTTTTCCACACGTTTCAAGTTTTTGAAGATTGGAGCCACGTTAGCTGTAACCATTGCCAGCAGTGAACGAAGTTTTTCACCTTTGAGGCGTTTGAAAAATTGGATAATGAATTCAACCGGAGAAGATATGCTGAATGGACTTGCTCTATTAAGTATCAATAGAAATATTGCTATCACAGTGGATTCGCTTAAAAACAGAGGAAAATCAATTTGCAATTTTGCTTTTTACTATTAATTACTACAACATTTTCAACAAATGGATCACTGAATAAATACAATACTATTCCTCCCTATAACATTATTCCATACAATAAGTACTTATCATCACTTAACACAATTTGAGTTCGTTTACTACGTTTTCGTTTACTACGCCACTGGCGGACTAGTTGGCGTTCATATGGACATCAACTCAGATCGGCATTCTGATCATTTTGATATGCTTATTGGTGGGTCTATTTCTTCTGCTTTGTAAGGACTTACAATTTTAAGATTCGTGACGAACTTAATATACCTTTTCATTTGAAACAAAAATTTGTTACCAATGCTTATTTCATAGCATCGAAATTATTTTTGCCAATATTGAAAATCTTGATAGGGGTTATTATTCTATCCAAGAGCTTACAACGTTATACAATGAAATATTTAAATTCTAGATATTATAATACATAATATAAATATTTAAAAATTTTAAGTTTCTCTGTTGTAAATGCATTTTAAATGTTTTCAAATTTCTTTGATTTATAAACTGCATTTGCTGTTGTACTCATGTTATCTTGAGGTAGCAGAGATTTCTTTGATTATTATATATAGTTGTAGGAATTGTTCCACTTAAAGCTATAAATTGTTCATATGTAAATTATAATTATACTTATTTAATACGAGCATAATACATATATAATAGCCCTGTTAAATTGCACCTGCACACACAAACATATGGGCATATGCAGCAAAAGTGACCTTTTGGAGGTAGAGTTTGAATTTACAGATATGCTCGTCATAGGAGACATGACTATTAATAATTATTACATTGAGAAGCTAATGTTACACTATATGCTAACTCCAGTTCAAGTTGACTGGAGTTCAACCATGCCACTTTGATTCCTAAACTGAGATGAGCAGTAAAATTTATGCTATCGGCCAAAGTGGCAAAGTTAAACTCTAGTCAACTTTAACTGGACTTTAAACTCGCACTGAAAAACCAGCCATTAAAGTTTATAATTTAATTTAATTTTTATAACAAAATTTTCCCGCCAGAAATTCGACAACGAAAGAGTTAATGAATCTTAATTGCACTATAATCAATAAAAAATGTTGAAGTTTAAAAGCTTTTCCGCTCAAAATATATGGCAATACATAACTAGCAGATGCAATTGGGCCGAGGAAATGCATTTGAATGTAGGTGTCACTGTTCGATGTTATGAGTTATGGGAATAGTTTTGGAGAGCATTCTCCAATAAAGTTCAAAAAGAAATGCATAAAAATTTTATTGGGAGAGAAGTAGCGAAACACTCAGGCAACTTAACAGTCTCCCATTCGTTGCGTGTGCTATATTTTAATAAATGTTATATTGGGAATCATGGGAACAACTTTAAAAAATAAAACTTTAAATGAATACGAGACTCTTGTGAATTGACCAACTGTGAATACAATTTCTTATAGAGTGAGGTGTCGCTAAGTTGTTGAAAAGCTCATACTCTCTGTGGGATGTGTTAACAGCTTAAATTTTTGAATATTTCAAGCAAAAGATTCATTGAGCATTTCCTGGTATGAAAAGAGATTGTGTCACCTACCAATTAGGCCTATTATTGAGAATTCATGAGCTTAACACCGGCTTATAATAATTGAATATTCAATTATTATGTTTTTCTAAGAGAAACTGAAAAGAAAGAAAGAAACATTTACTGGCATATTGCGATGGTACCATTTCGAAAACCGCCACGTAATCATCATCAGGCAATTTCGTATGTTATCAAAGGTTTCACCGAGATTCGAACCGCGAATCACACGGTGAAACTGCAGTTGCCTTAACGACTAGGCTATCCTGCTTGTATTTATTTCCTAGCTTAATTCAGTTTATCTTATTTCTACACTACCAACACAATTGAGACATTCTGTCGCTATATTAATTTGTGTGTTATGTAGATTTGTTTTTGTAAAGTGTCTGTTTCGTTGCGAACAGGGTTGCGCGTTTACAACATTTTTGGATTGTTTACACTTTCATTGTAAACAATTGTAAACAAAGGTAAACAATTGTAAACAATTGTAAATAATGTAAACAATGTAAGCATTTACCAGCATATGTTGTTGTTGTAGCGATAAGGTTGCTCCCCGAAGGCTTTGGGGAGTGTTATCGATGTGATGGTCCTTTGCCGGATACAGATCCGGTACGCTCCGGTACCACAGCACCATTAAGGTGCTAGCCCGACCATCTCGGGAACGATTTATGTGGCCACATTAAACCTTCAGGCCATTCCCTCCCTCCCCACCCCCAAGTTCCATGAGGAGATTGGGGTCGCCAGAGCCTCGTCTGTTAGTGAAACAGGATTCGCCGCGGATAGGTGAGGTTGACAATTGGGTTTGGAGAAGCTATATATTGCGCTGGCAACCTGAAGGGTTGCGCTACACAGCCCCTTGAATCTGGTATTTTAGTCGCCTCTTACGACAGGCATACCTACCGCGGGTATATTCTGATCCCCTAACCCGCTGGAGGACCATCATATGTCATTTCAACTTATACTGTAAACTGTCAAGTCAAACAGATCGATTTGAAAGATCCAAAGAGTTACTTTTTATTTATTATAAAATGAAAATTGACCAAAACAACGAAGAATCGGACAGTGAAAATGAATAAAAAATATTAAAATACTAAATATTAAAGCGTATTTTTTTATTATTTTTTTGCAAGCTTGGAAAACTGTTTGAAAAATAGTGAAAATGCTTAATTAGTAGTAGATTGTTTCTGACTCATAAAAAAAAGCAAAAAAAATTAATTGTTTACAAAAATTAATAGTTTACGTAAACAATTAGCTTGTAAACAATTACATTGTTTACAGGCCCAACCCTGGTTGCGAATGAGAAGCTTTGTAAACTCAGGCTCAGTTCTACATATTTATGTCTGTTTGTTTAATGGTGTGTTCAATTTATACTTATTATTTAAGAATTAATTAGCTTAACACCGGCTTATAATAATTGAATATTCAATTATTATGTTTTTCTAAGGGAAACTGAAAAGAATTAGGCCATTTAAAAAAAAATATAAATCAATAGAGACATCTTACAATAAACCTTGTGCTCACTCTGCGATTTTCTGAGCTAAAGGAATAGTTTTGGGAGGCATTCCTCAATCATGCTTAAAAAGAAAATTGGAGGTGCAAGCTCGTCACGGTTAAAGTTGTACGAGGAACATCGTGAACAATTTTCTTTAGTCTAATCTTAAAATTTCAATTTACTTAGGACCGCTTTCTCATGTGAACAAAACTTGTGTATAGGGTACATAAATTTTAAAGTAAACACGAGAAAACGGTGCTTAACCCTAGTTCGGCCGACTAGTCACCGGGGTGACTTTTTCATATTCTCCCCTCAAAAAACACATATTTAATAAACTTTTTTAACTCATTTTCCGTAACCTCTCAACTTTTAGAATTTAAGTCGAAAAAATAAAAAAGAAAGGTTTTATAATTTTAGTCATTTACAACTGTTTTACAACTTATTTGGCCAACGAGTCACCCGGGTGACTATTTAATTATTTAATAAAAAAAACATATTTTTAATAAATTTGTTAACTCATTTTCCGTAACATCCGTAATGAATTTTAAGTAGAAATAATACAAAATAAGGTTTTATAATTTTAGTCATAGACAACTGTAACGGGTTGAACACTTTAACACTTTTATTCTTTTCTGGCAGTCACCGGGGTGTTGCGTCGGCCAAAAATAGGTGAAAAAATCGTCGGCCGAACTAGGGTTAAACTAATAAATGGTCCAGCTTTTTCCTCGATACCTATCTGATCTAAAGCTTACTTTTGCCATTTTGTTTTATTTTGTTGGACTTGAAATTTGTCGATTGGTGGTTTTGAGAAAATTTAAAATTATACCTAAAATAAAAAAAACTATTAGTATAAATACATCTAACATCTCAGATAATTATGAATCTTACATGCATACATACATACATAGTACATAGATAGCGACGGGTTTTTTTTCACTGGTTTACAGTTAGCGGTATAGCCTTACTTGTAGATGATTCATCTGTAAGAGAAGGAAATTTTGTTAAAAATCTATAATTTAACCAATAATATTTCGTCGGTCCCATCGAAGACTAACACGTTTCATTATTCGCGTGAAAAGCTAAAACAATTCCTAGACTAACACAACTGATCCGAGCTATTCTCTTGCGCAAACAAACGCGAAAAATTGTACGTTTTAGTCATCCGTGGGAATTTAAAATGTAATCGCTTTCATTGGCCACGATGATTTATAAAAATAGAGAAATTACCTGGATTTGATGATCCTGTAGCAGTTGCAATTGTTACACCCAAACCATTGGAGAGATCAGCACGACGACGTGATGTGATTTTCTTCATCCATTTGGCAATATTTGATTGCGATATTTCGGTGTTGTGAATGTGTACAAAAGAGGATTTAATGCGGAATTCAATGGTAGTACGAAGACAACTAGCCAAGCGTAAGTATCATCTGTAAATAAAATAAACTAGTAAGAAAATCTAAGCTAACACAATATATCCATTTGTGCTCTGGATAAAGTAGCTTTTCTCAATTTTTTTTGATGTCTTCTTTTACCGATTTTTTTTTCACCTTAAGCACTTTGAAGTCTTTGTTTTTGTATTCGATTTGTTTGTGCCCATTACAATGTATCGTGGGCACTCAATGGTTGCGAAACACAATTGTTACTATACAATTACAGTGGGGGAATCCCAAATAAGGTCCACCATGCTAACGTTGTGCAGGCCTGATTTGAGTCGAAAACCACATGGCGAATACCTCTAATGTAATTTATAATTTTTAGAACAAAGTTGCCAAAAAAGGCGCACCCTAATGTGTATATTATTGTTACGGCGGGATGTAACAGATATCGAAACTCCGGTACTTCCGATGATTTAGACTTTTGATTTCCGATTTCCCCACCAACGGTTTGGAATTATCTAATAACAGAAGCCGATCAGTTTCGTAGCAAGACCAAATACCAACCTTAACCACTGAAGAAAACTTGTATTATATCGGTTCCGTTTCCGATACCAACAAAACAAATGTTCCGGTAAACTGAATCGGTACACCCCTTGTATGTATATTGCAAGTGCTACGCTGAGTATGCCTACTACCCAGAAAACACAGTCTACAACTTCAGATAATTTGTATGTAGGCACGTTAGATAGTAACTATTGAAAAATTAATTTACATTAGAGTCCTATTCGAGAAATACGTTAAACCCCCAGCGGGTTAAGAAGTCCGGCAAAGGACCATCACATCGATAACACTCCCCAAAGCCTTCGGGGAGCAACCTTATCACTACAACAACAACAACAACAGAAATACGTTAGATTTCGATTGGATATGTATAATTTTTCTCGATTTGATAACACTGGATCACAAATTCCAATTTTTTTTGACCACAGACGCCATTATGAAAATCCTATGAAAAACCACCCATGATTTCGAAAATCAAGTTATTTTTAATTCTATGGTAACGTTTTTGAGATATTTACGAATAACGGGTTTTTCCATGGGTCCACTTAATCATATATATCTCAAGAACGAATTAAGTAATTCCAAAACGGTGCATACAACACTTTTTGCTAGGCCCTGCAGATCAAAGATAACGAACAATCATTACGGATTTGTTCCATTTTTTTGTAAAAATATAAAAAAATTGTATTTTGCGAGGAAGGATCTCGAAAAACTTTTTATTTTTTTGCAGATTTGTTTTTTTTTCTAAACTCTGTTTTATTACACTTTGATCAACAAAATCATTCAAGTAATATATCCATTTATACTGAAGTACCCTACTGTACTATGCGGTAATATTCGCTAACTAACTGATATACGAATACTAACACATATGTACCAGTAGGGTACTTAAGTATTAAATGGATATATTTACTTGAATGCTTATAACTTTTGTATTAATCCATCGATTTTGTTGAATGAAAGCCTTTTAAAAGCTTCAAACCGTTTTGGATTGCTCAATTCGTTCTTGAGATATATATGATTAAGTGGACCCAATATAAACCGTTATTCGTAAATATCTCAAAAACGTTACCACAGAATGAAAAAAAACCTTGATTTTCGAAATCAGGGGGTGATTTTACATAGGAATTTCATAATGGCGTCTCTGGTGCATTTTGGCTGTAAACCAGTGTAATTAGGTCCCATTTTGTTGGAGAAACGTTATGTTTCTCCACTGTTTCACGAATAGTCCTCTAACATAAGAGATTTGGGAACAGGGGTAGTTATCTCATCATCCTTAAATCTTTATCCAATTTCAGTGTTTATTGTATAAACTTCATTTGTACTCACCCGATATATTATAGTTGAAGAATACCCAAATTTTGCCGACAATTATAGGCGCCCAACATAGCACATCTGTAGGACAATAAAAAAGAAACGTACCGCAAATTCACAATCGAGCAGTGAAAGCGGTGTAGCTTTACGTGTACGCCAAATTGAAATGAGTAATGCCGTATAGAGAAGAGCAATCATTATTAGTAAAATAAATTAACACCCAAAAAAATGAATGCCGAATATGCCAACCCAGCGGATATGCTTCTTGTATGTGTAGAGGAAAGCAGGTGCCTGAATAGGTGCCATAAAATTTGGTACTCGTATGCCAAAGTGCAACTGGTGCCAAAGCAATTCCAATGCCCAATAACCAAATCGCAAAAGTGCAATAGATATATTTCTTATACCAATGCGATGTTGTCCACGAAATGGATTAGCGATGAGAAGAAATCGCTCTAATGACATGAAGGCAAGTATAAGCATTGAGACTTCGGATGAGGTTACCGCTAAAGAGCCAATGAAGGCGCATTGCCATGATGTGATCCAATCGAGAGCAACTCTGAAAAAAAGTGATGGTTCATGTTTTATGTTTATGTTTTAACGAACTACACTTATGTGCATACAACTAATTTTAAAACAAGTAAGGAAGGCTAAGTTCGGGTGTAACCGAACATTACATACTCAGCTGAGAGCTTTGGAGACAAAATAAGGGAATATCACCATGTAGGGAAATGAACCTAGTTTAACCCTGGAATGTGTTTGTATGACATGGGTATCCAATGGAAGGTATTAAAAGAGTATTTTAGAAGGGAGTGGGCCATAGTTCTATGGGTGGATGCCCAGGGGTGACTCTAGAATGTGTTTGTACGATATGGGTATCAAAGGAAAGATGTTAATGAGTATTTTAAAAGGGAGTGGGCCTAGTTCTTTGGCGGACGCCTTTTCGAGATATCGCCATAAAGATGGACCAGGGGTGACTCTAGAATGCGTTTCTACGATATGGGTATCAAATTAAAGGTATTAATGGGGGTTTTAAATGGAGTGGCCCTTAGTTGTATATGTGAAGGCGTTTTCGAGATATTGAGCAAAATGTGGACCAGGGTGACCCAGAACATCATCTGTCGCGTATCGCTTATTTATTTATATATGTAATGCCACGAACAGTATTCCTGCCATGATTCCAAGGCTTTTGATTTCGCCCTGCAGAAATTTTTCATTTTCTTCTACTTAATATGGTAGGTGTCACACCCATTATGGTATTTTTTCATTTTTCGATTTTTTCGATATCGAAAAAGTGGGCGTGGTCGGTTTTTTCCAAAGTTATATTTTGGGTCAAAAAACCAATCCAATCACCATGTTTCATCCCTTTTTTCGTATTCGGTATAGAATTATGGTATTTTTTTCATTTTTCGAAATTTTCGATATCGAAAAAGTGGGCGTAGTCGGATTTCACCCATTTTAATGCCAAGATAAAGTGAGTTCAGATAAGACGTGAACTAAGTTTAGTAAAGATATATCGATTTTTGCTCAAGTTATCGTGTTAACGGCCAAGAGGAAGGACAGACGGTCGACTGTGTATAAAAACTGGCGTGGCTTCAGCCGATTTGGCACATTTTCAAAGAAAACAGTTATCGCCATAGAAGCTATACCTTTACAAATTTCACAAGGATTGGTAAATTTTTGTTCGACTTATGGCATTAAAAGTATTCTAGAGAAATTAAATGAAAAAGGGCGGAGCCACGCACATTTTGAAATTTTCTTTTATTTTTGTATTTTGTTGCACCATATCATTACTGGAGTTGAATGTTGACATAATTTACTTATATACTGTAAAGATATTCAATTTTTTGTTAAAATTTTACTTAAAAAATTTTTTTTAAAGTGGGCGCGTTCGTCACCCGATTTTGCTAATTTTTATTTAGCACACATATAGTAATAGGAGTAACGCTCCTGCTTGCAAAACTTTTAAATTACCTTCTTTTAAAAGTGGGCGGTGCCACACCCATTGTCCAAAAGAATATGCGACTGTAGCCAGTTTTGATATCTTTATATGGGTTGAAGTGATCCCTTTTTTGAGCATGGCCAATCGTACCTGTTTATGCCTGGACGGCGGCCGCTGTGGTGTGGTGTTAGCGTGCTCCGCCGACCACACCGAAGATCACGGGTTCCTGGGCAAAGCAACATCATAAATTTAGAAACAAGTTTTTCAATTAAAAAAATCCTTTTAGGAGTTTGATTTGGCAAACACTCCGAGCTTCTCGTCTACCTTGCAGAAGCCGTTCGGAGTCGGCGTAAAACATGTAGATCCCGTCCGCAAATTGTAGAAAGAATTAAAACGAGCACGATGCAAACTGGAAGAGAAACTCGACCTAAAGCTCTTCCGAAAGTACATCGCGCCTTATATGAATTTTTTATTTTTATGCCCTGCACAGGTAGTGTCGGACTGGTCCTCTTTATACCTCTACGGCTACTGTCGGACAGGCTCCTACTCTCCTTTAGCCCATAACGGGTACTGTTCGACAGGTACGGGTAGTGTCGGACAGGTCCTCTTTGTACCCCTACGGGTTATAACCCTATGAGTACTGTTGGACATGTCCTATTTTTCACCTACGACTACTATGGTACAAATCTACCCGTACGCGAATTCTTCGATAATGGAACATAGGATACTAGTATTTTAAGCTCGGTATTGGCTTCGCATTTTCCTTAAATAATTCGTTTGAACTTCACTAAATTTTATTTATTTACCGATTTCGTTGTCGTTTTTCATTGTTCTTACTATTGGCTAGATAAATACTCAACTGAACCCAAAGAGTCTAAAGGGGATCAATTATACCCTAATGTGTACAAAAGAGATCATCCGCAGACCACTCTATTAAAGGCATTGTTTACTATATAGTTTGGCAGCTTATTTTGAGGTTATGTTGCGAATAGAGTGGAAGGCAGTGGACTAGGCAGTCGAATGATATATAATGAAGGAATGGTGTTCGGAGTTTTTCAAAGTTATGATAAAAGCTTTATTATAAATAAAAATATTGTTTTAATAACAACAAAGCGCCTTATATATTCTATATACAAAATCGTAAGGATTATCTCACTTTAAATTTGAGCTAAATAATCTAAGTGAAACTGAGTCGAGAACTGTGCGTGTGAATGTGCGAATTTTCACCGATCAGCTGTTAGTTGCGCTACTTGGTAAAAATTTACAATGATTAAGGGATGCAAGCACTCGCAGCCACTGGTTCTAGCTCCACCAGAAGGTCGTTTACTACCACAGTCCATCCCGCTCCGCTGAAATAGTTTTGGTGCACAGAATAATGACAGCGAAATAACACAAACAAATAAATAGAAACAACCCACTAAACGGACAGGAAACTTGGTAGTTTGGCAATAAACTATGCACAAGCTACGTTCGGGCTCACTTTCTTAGTTGGCTCGCAAGTGATCATGCTCTTAAATTGTATTACTGTACCGTGTACGTGAGATACATACATACATATGTGAGGGTACCCTGATTAATTTAAAAAATCTCTTTACTATTTTTCTTACTTATAATATTCGCTGCGATAACGATAGTCTGTACACTGATTGCCGTTAAATAAAATCCCATCAATATATCGGCCAATGCTAGATTACGTATTACCATGGTGACAGCAACATTTTCATCGCGAAATGTGAAACGTCCCATAAGTACCAGTAAATTCCTAGTAACGTAATAATTGCCATGACCCAAGCAGTGTAACGTAAGAGTGGTTTGCTGAGTAGATCACTAAATGATGAGACGCCATCACTATTCGGCTTACACATGCGCACATGTGGTGTCATCGAACAAAATAAAATCGATCGAATACGATATATTTGAGATTTGGCATCTGACTGATGGCATCAAACTCTATATGCTCAAAACTTATTCCAGTTAAGTTAAGATACGAAACATTTAAAAATCGAAGTAATTGATGATTAATAAGCAGCGGTGTGTGACTGAGGGAGCTGCGGATGAAAATGGTAAAATATTAGAGAGGTAGGTGTCAAGGGTATGTTGTTGGAAAGGGGAGGAGGTGTGGATTAATGTTCAGTGAAACGATGAAATAAAAAACCTTAAAAAAATTGTATTAAAATGTAAGGACTTTTTGCACTTTCATCGTTTACAGAAACAAGAATTCCTCCCAATTACGTAAGTTGTGTACTCACAGCGCTTCTAGGCAACTACTCCGCAGAAAAACTTCACCCGATAGTTCCTTTAGAGGATTTCCAATGAGCCGGCTGTATAATGAAAATGAAAGCACAAATACATTTTATATTATTCAAATGTGAAAAACGGACCTCTAATAAGTACACCTGTTTGCATCAACCACGATCATAACACTATGCGACAAAATCAACTTTTTCTGGGTATTGGACCAAACCATTTTTTTGAGGAGATTGTGCTTAAGTAGGCAAAGTACTATCTCCGTTTTTCGAAGTAGCCTCCAAAAAATAGATATCGGCTTTCGAAGTTCGAAATTCCACATTTCGAATTTATTTATTTTTTTTTAACGCCTTCAGCAAATTAAAAAAGCAAAAATGTGGCCCGCTCTTTCCCTTATTTGAAGGCTGCATCTTTTTTTGAGAAATTCAGTAAACAGGTGTTATAGGAGGTGAAAAGTCAGAACTTCAAAAATATGAAAAACTATATTTCCGAACTTTCGCTACACATATCAAACACACGGCGGCCACCGTGGTGTGATGGTAGCGTGCTCCGCCTACCACACAGTATGCCCTGGTTTCAACCCGGGCAAAACAACATCAAAATTTTAGAAATAAGTTTTTCAATTAGAAGAAAATTTTCTAAGCGGGGTCGCCCCTCGGCAGTATTTGGCAAGCGCTCCGGGTGTATTTTTGCCATGAAAAGCTCTGAGTGAAAACTCATCTGCGTTGCAGATGCGTCGGAGTCGGCATAAACATGTAGGTCCCGTCCGGCCAATTTGTAGGGAAAGTCAAGAGGAGCACAACGCAAATTGGAAGAGAAGCCCGGCCTTAGATCCCTTCGGAAGTTATCGCGCGTTCATTTATTTTTTTTATTTTTATATCAAACAGCTGTATACACAATTTTCAAAAAAGATTCAGCCATTCAAATAAACAAAAAGGTGTACCACACAACCACATTTTACTTTTTTAATTTGCTGACGCGTTAGCATATTCAAAAACGATATCTTTTTTTTGGAGGCTAACTGCGAAAAACGGAGATAGTACTTGCTACTTAAGCCCAATCTCTAAAAAAAAGTGGGTTTTTGGTCCAATACCCAGCCGGCTGTTGCATAGTGTAATAGTTGTGTGCTTTTATCTTTTGGTTTTTGGCTACCATTACACATTAAAAATTTATATAGTGGAAAAAGGGGCGCTATCCTTAAGTCGATTTAAGCTAATACTGTTACGAGCCCAAATATATTGTAGTGTGATTTGGTCTTTCAACCGATTCTCCGGTAATGTTAAGTAACTCAAATTCGTCCACGGAGGACGCCTAGTACCAGTTCGTATACGGATACTAGACAGTAGACGAAAGATTGCTTTCAATTGCCTCATCTTGCGTTACCTGCCGCGGGTATATTCTAACCGCAACTAACCGCTGGGGCGTCTGAAAATTACAGAAGGGTCGAGAGAAAGGATGAAATTCTCAATGTAGACTATATGGGCAGGCCGTCTTCAACGACTGTGTCAACATCTGAGTGACATAGTCAATACATTTGAATAAAGTTATTGCCTATTGTAACCGATCTCCGACGGTTAATACGAAAACCATATTTCTTTTATCCCTCAAACTTCATTCTGCTGCTCTTAATCGCGTCTTATGAAAGAGATGACTTACCTCGTGAATATTCTAAGCCCCTTAACTGCTAGGTGTGGTCTCGTAACCTTAGCCTAACTGATACTCTGGTGCGGAGCTAAAGACACAAGTTCTGTTAAATGTGCACACTTAAGTTGGACACCATAACTGTAAACTGCTGACAATATCTACTCTTTTACTGGCTACTGCTCGCTTATGTGTATTAGCACGAGACTCTCCACAGATCTATTAAGTTCAGAGCCCATGGCACTACGATTTGGTCTCGTGGATAGCGCCTGGTGATTTTTCATGCACTTAGTTCGGCATCGCCGTTTTTATTGACTAGATATACCTGGGCTAGGAATGGATTCGCTTGTCCATCGAGATAGAGTATGTTACCGGAAGGTGATGCCCGAACAGCATGATACTAAGGAATGCGATTCCAGCCGTTTCATAGAGTTCGTAACAGGAATCGGCTCACCCTCATTGCTGACAACATGGAAAGTTCTAGCTGAAATAGAAACGCTCTCTCATCTCGCACTACATCGGACTGACATGCCTTATGACCATCAATCCTAGGGATCTACTGCCCGCGCGTGTATGTGGCAGCTATGTATTTAGGTATCGTACCAAGGCGAATCTATACCAGGTGTGCAAAGCGATTCACACTGCAATTCGCCGTGCAGCATGACTGTCAGCTCAAAAGAAAATTTCATAGCATTCGATTAACTGACATCTTCCTGTTGTATCAAGGCTTCGTATGGAAATTTATCAAGATAAGAAGCACAATCAGCTGATGAGATACACCACCTATAATGAATTCGCCATTGGGACCGTACTACATTGTAATAATACGATATTGAATGCGGTGGTAATTTTCCTCGTTGCCTATACAGACTTTATGAAATTTTGCTCAACTTTCACATTAAATGCAACCAGCTCACGCGATTGCGTCTATTGTCGCGATGTACGGGATACTTATTAAACAAACTTTTGTTACCTCGAAAGTACACACATACAACACACTAACAGCAGCAACAGTCAAAAGTACAAGGAAATACACATTTACTATTCAAGGCATTTATTCAGGACTAGTGAAACGTGACGTTTGACGGAAAATTTCATGCACAGTTACAGGCATCAAATACTTGAGTACATGTATACACTTACACACTATCATGCACTATATGTATACAAAAGTATGGACCCAGCGAACAAATGCACCTTGAAAGCATTGGCTCTTGGAAAACGGTGCCGCTATAGAATACGACGCGTAGAATGATCGCGCTATGTACTCACACCAGTTTACGGCACCGCTGGCTATTAACCATGGGTCTTAAACATTATTTTAAGTGCTTCGGCCTTTCGCATATGCGAGATCAACAGCACGACCTGTGCTATGAAAATGTGCAGAACCTGCTTCAAACGGTGAATTCGACTGCAATATTTCGGTTTTTGCCTTTTGGGTTATTTAGGGTCTACACGGGATCACCAAAATCACAAATCCCCAACACAAACATACCATTTTATGTACGTGAAATAACTTCAAATTAGGTCTAAAATCGGCGCGACCAAAACGGCCAATACATCCATACCAAATTCTGCATAATACGGCTTACGGGCCGCGCTCATAAAAATAACCTGGGCTACGCCACGCATAGCCAAGCATCCGGGTGTATTCATTGTGTGGTATAACCGTGGCTGCCGCCACGGTGATGTCCTCTGCGTAGTACACGCTTCTGTCTAGCTTGTTCGAATTAGAGCGACTAGCAGTCTATATTTGGATAAGTAAAAATATGTATTGCCAAAACGTGAATATATAGTTATTATACATAATATGAATGAAAGAGGAAAGAGCGCTATGCTATCTACACGGTTCTGATGTTTATCACATAGCACTGGGATTTTGTGGTTGGGGTATTGTGATTTGGGGATTTGAATTTGGGGTAATTTTGTGTTTGTGGTATTGTCTTTTGGGGATTTTGTGTTTGGGAATTTTCTTTTGGGGATTTCGTGGCACTCCCGTTATGTTGAAAGTGACGCAGAAGTCGAAGGCGGTGCCTTAACTGATTCAATGCGACTGATATTTGTTTAGGTCCAGCAGCAAAGGTTCTTTTACGAAATCTAGACTAGAGACAGAATTTGTCTACAACTTCTAAAATACTATAGACAAGTTTCATATCATGGGTTGAGTTGTTTCAGGGATTGTAAGTAGAATCTGTTCGCAGTTATTTATTTAGTTTTAAATCGGTCAAAAATACCCCTATTTTTGAGTTGCTTATTTCGTTCGTAACATAACAGTCATCTTTTTGTGAGCGAAAATATGTAAACATTTGTTTTTGGAGTTATTTTATTTTTTAGTTGTTCACTTCGCACGGAAATTATGATTGTTTTTTAAGTACTTCATCCGGTTAACAGCATTTATTTTTTGAGTGGTGTTACCAGAAGTTTCTATCGGTTAATAGGGTTTTTTTTCATGCGCGAAAATAAAATAATTTTTTTGATTTTTATATCGTTGAGTTTGTATTTCTATCGACCAACAGATTTATGTTTACATTTTGCTATTATTTCACTCTTAAATATTTATTTTTGATTTTTTTCGCGCATGAGTAAAATTGTTTTCTCAGTTTTTTATTCGCCCGAAAAATTAGAGTTTTTTAAGTTGTTTATTTTGCTTCAGAAAATAAGAATTACGTTAGAGTTTTTTTATTTTTATTAGGAATTAAGTTCTAATATAGATATTCAGGTAAGATTAATATTTAAGTTTGAACAATATGAAGTGTTTTATTTGAATGATGTAAAATATAAAATTTCTGAAGTAGAAATTTTCAATACCTCAATGAAGATCTATGATCGTCTCGACAAGATCAAAGTATTATTACATTTGAGTTGAATCATAATATTTCTAACAATTTGTTCGGAAATAAGAGTTATTTTTTGAGTTGTTTATTTCGTTCAGATAGTTTTTTGGACTCTTTTTATTTCTTTCAGAAGTTAACAGATATTTTTTGAGATTTTTATATTCGCTCGGAAATAATAGTATGCTCTGAGTTTTATTACTGTCGGGTCGGAAAAAAGAGTAATTATTTCGTTAGCTGAATAATAATTGTTTTGAGTTTTATTTTAAATTTAAAATATTTTATTTCCCTCGGAAAATAAAGTGTTTTTGAGTTATTTTCAGAGATTTTTATTTCACTCGGATTACAACAGTGAGCTTTCATTTTACTTGGAAAATGAGAGCTATTTTTTTAAATTTTATTTCGCTCGAAAATAATAGTTTTTATTTAATTTTGTATTTGTTTCTAAAAAAAAATCACAGTTGTTTGCGTTCCTTGTTTAGTCTTTAAGTAATTTTCTTGTGTACAGAACGAAGGAATGCACTCATCATAGATTTCTGATTGGAATCATCATCGTTAGCTCGCATACATTCTAGTCTAACTGCACTTACCCTACTTAGGCATTCTCACAAACGCTGCAAATCGAGTTATGTGAATGAGATTTTTATTACGCCCGAGGTGTCGGCAGCAATGTTGATGTTGTACGCTTTTGCTGATGTCAGACGTTTTTTGTATTTTCTATGCGACTTAACAACGTGCGGCAAGCACTTTAACAACTAAGTAGTTTGTAAGTAAATACGCTTATTGGCATTAAAGGTATTAGCTTTGGTGGAGTTGTTAGCGTTAGCGGCTGCTGATTAATAATCTAAAGGCTATAAAAAAAGTTAACGAAGACAATTTTATAGCATGTTATTCACTTACATACATTTGTTTATTACTCCTATATATTTAACACTATGCTTAGAATATATATGTATATGGATGAAGGTACCTACATATGTAGGTATACACCTTGTACGCTATTCATTGCCGCTTTTCTTTAATGAAGTTGATTAGCTGCTATGTGCGCTGCAGCACATTTGAGCATGGTTGAAGTAAGACTTTTTATTATTATGCTAATATCAGTTTTTAGTATCTTTGAAAAGGCCTTAAAAAAGGGTTTCACATAATCACGTTTGTACGGCTCATTGAACAAGTCAAGCGTAACAGCTAAGCACTCAATCATCGTCAACATCAAACGAGCTATAATAGGGTATCATCTTGATGTGGTAAAAAAAACAAGTACACAATTAGAATAGACAATTTAGAATAAATAAAAATAAATGAAAATTCGAGTTTAAAGTGTTTGTATAACCAGTTTGCAGATAATGAAAAAGACACTATGGACACATTCAGTATATGTGAGGTATTTATTGAGCCACTCAGCCTATTAAAATAGAATATTGGATGCCACCGTGTTGTGATGGTAGCGTGCTCCGCCTACCGAACCGAATGCCTGGGTTCACACCCCGGGCAAAGCAACATCAAAATTTTAGAATAAGGTTTTTCAATTAGAGAAAATTTTTCTAAGCGGGTCGCCCCTCGGCAGTGTTTGGCAAGCACTCCGAGTGTATTTCTGCCATGAAAAGCTCTCAGTGAAAATTCATCTGCCTCACAGATGCCGTTCGGAGTCGGCATAAAGCAAGTAGGTCGCGTCCCGCCAATTTGTAGGAAAAATAAAAAAGGAGCAGCGACGCAAATTGGAAGAGAAGCTCACCTAAAATCTCTTCGGAGCTATCGCGCCTTACGTTTATTTATTTTTTTTTAGCAGCTAGTAGCAGACCCATTTAATGTTGCTTTGAGAAGCATTACAAACAGTCGCACCTCTGGTTACCACAACATCCGCCCACAATATAAAAGCGATAATCCAGAAACACGTACAAGCCCTTTATTTGCTAGAGATTCACCATCTGCGAGTGAGTAAACTTCTCAAATAGTTTATCATGGTGTATATATAAATAATTAAATGGGCGACGCATCTTCGAGCCCGATATCGGCTGAGCTTCTCTTCGAATTTGCGGCGTGCTAATGTTTTTAGCAGACCTGTAAAGTAAAAGTAACCAGTAGCAAGTACAAGTATCAGTACCCTCACTACTTCGAAAAATTAGTACAAGTATAAGTATTGAGGTACTTGTACTTGAATTGTTGAAGTACAGTAAAGTACTTGTAAGTACTTTCGAAGTACTTTGATAAGTATTGAACGGTTTTGAAGCGGATCAACACACCCTTACGATCACTAACTTGCAAAATGGCTGAAGAGTTTTTGGTTTTTAATGATACATCAACAGATTCATATGCTTCAGAGTATCCTCTCTATGAAGGACCTATAACTCAAATGAATACGTCCTCAGATTCCTCCGACCCAGTAGAGCGTTATTTTCCTTAGCAGGCATAGTTTATAGTCATAGAAACAATCAATGACGGGCTTTTCGTTTGAAAGCTATACTATGAAGGCAAATAAAAACTACTTTAATATTGTTAGCTGTTGTACAATTTATACTTATTTAATATGTTTGTTTTACTTCTTGTTGCTTTCTAATATGAATTTCACTCATATTTTGATTTCCATTTATGAATCAAACTGACATATTTTATCAGAAAAGTACTTTCGTGTACTTGCAAGTATTTTCGTAAGTATATCTAACTTGTACTTTCGGATTCGAAGTACAAGTACTGTAGTACTTATACTTTGTACTTAATTTGAAGTACTTGAGTACTTCTACTTATTTGGTACTAATACAAGTATGTACTCAATACTTTACAGGTCTGGTTTTTAGTTTTTCCTGTGTTGTAGTTTCCCAGGTCTTCAGCACAGAACATTTAATAAAAATATTTTGGTAAACGGTCAAAATTCTAAATCAAAATTCTGAGTCAAAATTCCGGAATCAAAATTCTGGGTCGACAAAATTCTGGAAGTCAAAATTCCGAATCATGGCATGGCGTAGTTGGTGTTGGATCGGCTAAGGGTTTTTTTTTAAAGTGCGCGCCGAAGGCTGTACTACGCAGAAGGACATAACCGTGGCGGTAGCCACCTTCGAGCCGAAGACCGCTATGCAGAAAGGTGTTTCTGCGCAGAATTACTGTGCATGGCGCAGCGGTGTTGGATCGGCTTTTTCAAGAATATTGACTTCCATATATTGATGTCCGTGTGTTTCAACTTCCGGAATTATGAACGCAGAATTTCCAAAAAGCAGATTTTGACCCCAACCCAAATATTTTCACTTAATAAAGCGCATCGAGCTCAAGGCATAACATAATTATTTTATCTTATTATTGTTATGATAAATTTTTTCTTAACGATGGTTTAATTTAGAATAGAAGAAAGAAACAATTAGACAACTGCCAGCCCGCGTTCTAACCGATCTAGGCGGATATAACAAAAAAAATTGAAGAATGATTTTAGCTTATATTATATGTTATTTACTTCTATTTTAATTTTTATTAACAAAACAAGGGGACACCACTCACTAATGCAACCCAAAAATAGAATCAGGTTTAATCTGGCAAGAACGGAATTCGTGATTGATTGTCGTGCTGCTCTGTTCCGCCGAAAATAGCGACCCCACGGCAACCGAATTAATCCGGAATCAGTTTTGCATGGGTCACGATTCACCTATTATTTTAGTGTGTCAGAGATTGCAAATTACGATTTATATACTTCCAGAACACTGATGCGGCCGCCACTACCGTACCTACATATGTGGCCATGGCACCAATAATAGTCGTCTTAATATATTTGTATACTCAATTGAGCAAAGCTCACAGCGTATGTGAACTTTGATTGGATAACGGTTGGTTGTACAGGTATAAAGGAACCGAGATAGATATAGACTTCAATCATTTCACGCGTCCACGCTTTTATTTATTGCCTGATCAACGCTCTAGATTGATGAGGAGTGGGATGACTAGTACCTAGAACCTACCTAATTATTTTTCTAGCTTTTAGTATTATTATTACTTCATGTAAGTATTGCTTCCAATAAAACCGTTTAACTTGAAATTTTTTTTAATTATTTTATTTTCAAGTTTTTAGTCTTTATTTAATTGCATATTATTTCTCATATCTATTTAGTTCATTTTAGTGATTAATTATTACGAGGACTCTTCCTGACTATTTGGTACAATCTAAGTCCTCGAACTCCAAAGTATTTTGATGTCACTTCTACCGGACAAATACGAGTATTTTTAATATCTTGATCCATGCGCCACCTGATGGCGATCTTTTTCATACGTCGCTATCTATTCATGTATGTACATAATATGTGTTCCAAATATGAGCCTAATCAGAGCACAAATATGATCAATATTTCGATACCTGTGCCACTTAGCGGCGTTTTTTTCATAGGTCGCTTTTTATTCGTGTATGTATTAACAAAATAAAAGCAAATGTAAAGCGTGATAACCTCCGAAAAGATCTAAGCCCGAGCTTCTCTTCCAATTTGTGTCGTGCTTGTTTAATTTTCCTACATATTGGCCGGACGGGACCTACATGTTTTATGCCGACTCGAACGGCATCGGCAAGGCAGATGAGTTTTCACTGAGAGCTTTTTATGGCAGAAATATACCCGGAGTGCTTGCCAAACACTGCAAGGCGGCGACCCCGCTTAGAAAATTTTCTTCTAATTGAAAACCCTTATTTCTAAAATTTTGATGTTGCTTTGCCCGGGGTGTGAACCCAGGACATACGGTGTGGTAGGCGGAGCACGCTACCATCAAACCACGGTGGCCGCCAATGTATGTGTTCCAAATATGAGCCAAATCGGATTACAAATACGATTTTTTGTATATTTCGATCCTTGCGCCACTAGTGGCAATTTTTTCATAGGTCGCTTTCTATTATTGTATGTATATGTGTTCAAAATATGAGAAACTAAATCGGACCACAATACGATCCATGCGTCACCTATCGGAGTTTTTTTCTTCTTAATATTGCATTGTCATCGGGTTCTGAACTATATTCCAAGTTTGAAGCTTGTAACTTATCGGGAAGTTACTTAAATTTTAATAACACTATTACGTGCCGGCCGGCCTGTGAGTCAAGCTAATAAAACCATTTAAAGCACTGCTTGTAGTACGGTGTTTCAGGGACTTTTGTATTTTATAATGCTTAGTATAAAGTTTTTTCTTCTCTTTTTAAAATTTCGCATCGATGCAGGGTACAAAAGTATGGTTCTGCTCGTGTAAAAGTGGCGTATCGATTGGCATATGCCGCATAAGCCGCGCATAAAACAACATCATAATTCTCCATATTCAACTTGCAACATCATCGTCATCATAATCCCTATCAGTGTTCACATCACATTATACCCATCAGCATACCCTCACTGCTATCTCTTCGTCTTGTAACTTTAAGTAATGCAAGTAAATGATTTCATGTGGTGCAGCAATTCTCATCCACTTTAGCTCGAAGCGTCCTTTATCAACAGACGATCAAACAGAACAGGCTATACAACGGGATTTCATTTCTTCAGAGAATTAATTTAGAATATTATGGCACATTTGTATGCAACTTCTCAGTGGGAATGCGAGTATGTATGTGTTTGTGTGCCTATGTGCATTCTAAGCCTTAAAATGTAGCATGACTATCGTGATTGCATTAAATGAATGCTTCAATAACTTCACAAGGATTATGAGACATATTGGGTACATACATACCTAGGATTGACTAAATATACTTATGAGTAGTATCTTTGGCATGATTGCTGTTCTTCAAGGCCTTTAGCGGTGCATGAAGGAAAATTATATTATCATAGCACTATAACATCTTAAACATATCTTGACCTCGTTTGCATAACATAGATATTCTAACTTATCTTTTTATACCTGGTTGTGATTGAAATGCTTAAAATGAAATTAGGTAAAGGAGTTGATTGTGTATGATAATGTACCTGTTGTGGTTGCGACCATCTGTCGATCTTTTGTGTATCATATATTTATATAAACAAAACAATACATCAGAACAAGGGGACTTCCTTCCGAGCGATTTTTAAACGGTTTTATTTAGCTTGACTTTCAGGCCGGCCGTTGTGAACAAATTTTTGTAATTAAATTTAAGTAAGTTTGCGATAAGCTACAAGCTTTAACGTGGAATATAGTTCAGAACCCGATGACAATGCAATAATAAGTAAAAAAACTCCGATAGGTGGCGCATGGATCGAAATATTTTCGTATGAATAATAAAAGGATCGAGATATTCACAAAAATCGTATTTCCGGTCCGATTAGGCTCATATTTGGAACACATACTACATGTAGGAATGCTAACTTAAGTCTACCTTGCAATGTTGCAGTACACTTAAATGCAACCCCTACATACGCTGCACATAACCCCAACTCGAACGCACGAAGGACAGCGAAGAACGGGTAGTTTAGTTTGAACCTGACGACACGCGATATCTAATCGAATATACGTTCGCTAAAATATTTCTAAGTTTTATACACTAAATTTAGTTATAGTCATTTCTAAATATATGTAAGGCGCGATAACCTCCGAAGAGATCTAGCTAAATATATACTCAAATAAAATTAGTAAATAAACACTAAACTGGAGTTGTGTGATTATTACTTCCTACAAGTGGTGTCAGAAGTGCGACGTTTAAGCTTATAAATTTGGTAGGTGGATTGGTTTATGACGCATAACATAAATTCCCAAAATTTCGGAATATGGGCGTGGCAGCACCCACATTTAGAAGAAGAAAATTGGAAGTTTAACAATCCGTAAATCAGGTTGAAGATATTAAATTAAATTGGCAGAGAAACTGTTCTTGTCAAATTATATAGACTGAGAGAAGATAATCAAAATCTGTTAATGACCACGCCCACTTTCCAAAAGTTCTAACAAAGTTTGCAATAACTCTATGTTATTTAACTACATTTGACTGATATTCTACCTCAGTAATGGTATGGTTGAGCTAAAAACAAACTTAACAAATTTGAAAATGGGCGTACCCGCCCCTTTTTGTTACCTGCTACTATGTAACACACGACACCATTGCAGCGATGTGTTTTGGTTATTGCATAGCTAGGTACCTTTGACAGCCAATAACGCTTTTAGTGCAATGGAATGTGTGGTTTTATGTTTACTGTTCTATTATATCCTTATTTAAAATAAACCAGTTTTTGTAGGGAAATCCCCATATCTGAAGGAAAACTGAACCCGTTCAAGTTCAATAGTAGTAGCCTCTGTAACCTCTTTGCTTCGTTTGAACGAAAATAGTGCAGAATAGAACCATATATGTATTATGCGCGGGCCTTATAATACTATTAACCACACAAAGCAAACAACAACAGCATTTCAGATGCACAGTGGGTATACAATATTCGGTTCACCAGAACATAGACTTTCTTACTTGTTTTTATTATTTTAATCCTACTTTTAAAAACACTATAAAATAGTTTAATCTTACTCTAGATCTAGATCTAAGTATAAATCCAAACCTAAATCAACTTCAAATCTAAATCTAGATCTGGATTTTAGTCTAAATCTAAAGCTATACCTATATCTAATATAACCTTAATCTAAATCTAATCTAAATCGAATAAATCCAAATCTAGGCCGAATCTAAACCTAAATTTATATCTAAATGTAAATATTAAATTTGTGAATTTTACTGAACTTATGAACTTTGAATTGTATAGATCTCTACTTAAATTTTTTATGTACATACATTCACACACATGTTTGGTACTAATTTGTCATTAGAAAATGCACATGCATACATAATACATATGTATGTACATATATTCATATGATGTATTAATTATTATATTCACCATTCAGAATCAGAGTCGGACTGAAACGGTGCACGCACACACACACACATGCACTTGCCAGTCGCGGCTTAGCATTGTTTTTGCTCTCACTCTCCATTATATTTTATTAAGCAAATTTTTAATCTTAAACCACTCTTGCTGTATACATACCGGTGCGGCGGCAAAATTAAAGTTAATATTAAAAGTCAAATTAAACTCAACCTCTTAATCCAAAAATAACTCAAAAATCTCTCGCAAGTATTTTGCATAACTTCGGTGTGAAAACATAGACTTTGGGTCCACAAGAGTGGCAGCAACAACAACAAATTAAGGCATTTTACAGCCCTCATCACAGACTGCCCATTACCAACATCAGCACTGCACCACTTAACCTGCCCAAAATAACAATGGTTTTGGATTTATTTAAACTTGATCTTACTCTTATGCTTGATCTTAATCTTAAGCCTGATCTTAGTCATTATTGTCATCGTCATAGTCATTATCACCGTCGTCGTCATTGTGGTCATCGTCATCGTCATCATCATCGCATCGTCATTGCCATCTTAATAATCGTCATCGTTCTTGTCATCGTCTTGCATCGTCATCGTCATCATCGTCATCGTCATCGTCGTTGTCGTTGTCATCATCTTCGTTATCGCCACTATCATCGTGGTCATCGTTGTCATCGTCGTTGTCATCGTCATAGTCATAGTGATAATCGTAGTCGTAATCATAGTCGTAGTCACATTTTTAGTCATAGCCGTAGTCATAGTCGTAGTTATAGTCATAATCATAGTCATATTTATCGTCATCGTCATAGTTATCGTCATCGTCATCCTCATCGTACCATTATCGCCATCGTCATCTTCCTTCATCTCCATTTTTAATTTTCGCCATTGATTGGTTTAGTTGCTAGAAATTTCTCGGAGACAGGCTAGATATTTTTTTTACTCTACATCTTATAAACTTAGCGGGCCGATCTGCAGAGCTTAGTTTTAGTTAGCTTATAAGTTATTTGCGTTTGTGTATCCACAAGCATTTATTCTTGAGAACCATTAGAGCTCATGCTGACACTAGCATTATTGTAAAATCTCAAGATTTGTTTCGAAGCAATGGATCAACTTGGGAATCGTTCTCGCAAAAGGGACTTTTCATAAGCCAAAAAATGCTGTTACTTAGGTTGAAAAAGAGATAATTCCCTAGATGGCACTCACGTCTATAATTGAAATGAATATATACGATTCAATACTACAGCATTTTCATCACAATAAATAAAACATTTGTGATTTACTATATAAAGAAAACGCTTCATTACTGCTGCCCACCAGATGTGTATTTCTCACGAACAACAGCTGTGGCTACCACCTTGGAGAAGATTGTTTTTCCGACTCCACCTCAACTCGGTATCTTCCAATGTAGGTGAAAATACAAAATTTTGAACTGGAGAAAAATGAGTGCTATATATTTAATTGATGGAACCTTTACATTTCTCAAGTTTGGAGAAAAAATTGAGTATTGACATTGGAGATGAAACGCATGTAAAATTCTGTTTTACAAAATTTCTCAAAGGTTAGATA